>DWKA01000130.1:0-21941 GCA_018249155.1 Panoquina ocola ocola
AGCATTGGATTGCTCGATTTTATTTCTTGAGTGATAAGGTTCATTTTGGGTTAAACAAACAGGGTAGCCAACACAACGTCATAGGAACTATTTGATGAAACGCACTTTACAAGATTTCTTTGAATCTACTGTGATCGTTCACTGACTCTATGGCGTGGAGAGGTACACTGTGGCTTGAATTGAAAGTATTTTCTTTGTTGGTAACATTCTGAAATGTTTATTTTATTTCGTTAAATTTCACTATCTACCTATTACATATTTATTATATTTTGTATATTTAATACAAGTTTTTTTGCGTTTTACGATGTTATTTTATTTATATTTTTATTTGCACATATATTAATTTTTTATAAAATCTAACCATAGACTGATGACGACCACTCCCGATTACGCGCCTAAATTTAAATAAATATAATAACTTTTTTTAGATATGTAATCCATCAAAATAAAGCTATATTTTTATGTATAAAGATACTACTAATATTTTATTTTACAATATTATCAAGAAATATATCAAATTAACAATTCTTTGAACTGCTTGAAATACACTTTTTGTTGTCTTCGGATATCTTCGTAAACTCTCGGTTCTAAACGCGTTGACGTCAGTGAACCGATCCTGCGTCAACTCGGCACTTCCGGCGGTCACATGGTATGCGCGGGCCAATCAGAAGTCTTCGTCTCTTTATAGGCCGACATTTTCTGACAAGCGTAGAAAAAGTTTTCATCAACAGCCGCCATTTTGCGCTGGAGAGACTGAGAAGTATTTCGGAATTTGTCGTGTAAATTTTCTGTTTTTTCTTACATCATTTTATCATAAACTATACCATTCCGTGTATTTTAAAGAGTTGAGTGAAATAGTGTAATTCGATCGTTAAAATAAGTTCCTTAAAGTAGCTAAAATCTGGTGATATTGTTTTCATTTATTGTGTGCTAGTTCCGACGGAAGATGGTGAGAGGCTCTGTGTAGTTCTTCGATTCGTAGCTTTGTAATGGCGAATACTTGAGTGAGAAATTATAATATGTGCCTTCAACGGTGCGGAGCACATCGAACGATCGGGATGTGGGTGAATTTCGTTGTGATGGATGACAAATCGCTCTAAAATGTTATTTTATAGAGATATAAGACATAAATGTGTTATTTGAATCGGCGGGCCGAAATATTCACGACGGCTTACGTTTAGTAAACAGAGCCATGGCCGATCATCATGTGGATGAGCCGCCTAACAAGCGGGCTAAAATGATCCGGGATCCTTTCCAGGGTCCGTCGGACACCGCGGGTGAGTACATTTTCGCTTTTTACAAGTTTGTCGAAGGTCTAAACGCTCGTCTGTCACTACATTAGTGCTGTGATTTTTGACATTTTGTCTTCGCTCTTGTTAGCGCCTTGCAAGTTTTGCGTCGTATTATTGTTTCTTACTCGCAATAAATCACGAATTTAGCTACAATGAAGTATTTTTTACTGATATTTTTAAAAAATATATATTTTTTCTGTTATGTTATAGGAAAATGTTATGATATATTATAGCCTATAAGTTTTATTAGAATTTGTTACAGGCATAACATTTACTTTCAGCATTCAGATATTGTAGATTACAAAGCAATACTCCACTGCACACATTCATATAGTTCCCTGTCAGGCCTCAGGCCAGTTATTTTGGACTTACTTTCCAATAGAGAGGTCATGTTTTGGACTTAAAAGTTAGTTCAGTGTAACCCACCCAGTTCTCTTTAAAAGGAAAGTGGTTAAAACAATCCAAATAATTTTTAAATGCTGTTATAATTGATAAGAAAGCTTGTTTTATTCAGGAACATAAGACATTTTTTTACTTTGGTGACCTTCATTTAAGAATAGTTTGAGTTGTATTATATGTGCATTTGTAATAATTTCATTGTTTATAGGTATAAAATGTGTAAATTCCCAGTGTACATTATCAAAACATAACCTCACCTCACATTATCAGATACAAAGAAAGGTTATGTTATGTCAATTCTTATTTACATTGCTCATGCAACTTTAAAAAAAATGGATACATTATTATGGTTAAAATACTAGTAACATATTGATATGAAGTATAATATTTAGTGTATCTCAAAAAATATGTTGTAATATTTTTTTAATATCAGTGTTGATGGCATGTCCTCTTTTCTACAAAAAAAGATATAAACTTTCAAGCAACGAATGTGCTTTAGATCCAATTCATGTAATGTGAAACCTAAAATATGCTACAGAAATAAAATAAATAGTGACTTTTATTTCTAAAATAACTTGTATAGATACTCAACAATTAAGTATAGTTTTTGTTCATGTAGATAGTAATAATATTGTGTACTAATGCACACATGAATATAATTACAAAGTATTCATTTTATGCTCTGCCTCAGTTTTATGAAATGCTGTTGAACAGTGATACAATACTGCTTATTATGCTATCATTACTACATATTTTCTACATTATTATGAATGTGATAGTTTCTCTCATGAATGTGTTTAATTAATTATTATGATTATGATAACAAACTACAATAGTTCCGTAACTACTTTTTTTATCATTGGTAGGTAATAATATATTTATTTATTTCTATAAAAAGTTGTTTTATTTTTCATAAATATAATATTTTTTATTCATGTTTTTGTAATATATTTAATCTTTGTTATTGAGAGTCAAAAATCTGAATTATTTATTCATATTGTTGTCACTGAGACACCTATGCTATTGACAAAATATATAAATAATTTAAAGGATAATTTAGACAAGGCTAAAAATTAGAATGAAGGAATACAATAGTTTGAATTATAGTTATTCAATGTGTGGTATGTCTTTAGTCAGTATTTTTTATTGAATTCAATGATTTTCTTCCTTTGTTGTCAATAATCTTATAAGGTAATCATATGTATAACCATATATTAAAATAAAGAACCTTGAAAATTTATTTACTTAATAATTGGGAACAAAAAGGAAGATCATTGCATTTTAAATTTGTGTAGTACAAATAATTAAAATGAAACAAATTGTTTTTTATGTTATCCTTATCTTACTGTACTCCTATGTGTGGGAATTGTAATCAAATAATTCCTGTTACTTACATGTAGCTGAATAAAAGAAAAAATATTTTTAATTCAAAATTTACATTTGAATTTATATTATTTTTCCCCATTGATTACATCCAGGTAATAAAAGACAAACATTTAATAATAATTGAATTAAAGTATGAACTAATTCTTATTTTAGAATGATGACAAAAGGGAGTTGGGTGGGATATAAAAAAAACTAAAGAAAAACATAATCATGGTCAATAATAACACAGTGGCTATACATTATATAAATGACATGATCTTGTACTAAAATTTTGTTCAAATTGTTTCAGTAGACGGGTTTTCGAACCTGGACATGTTCGACCTTGAAAAGGACCTCCCTGATGAGCTGATGTGGGGGGAACAGCCCGGGGTCGCGGGCCCCAAACCCCCAGCCCAGGGGCCAGGGCCTGGGGGGCAAATGGCACAACAACAGCTCAATGGGGACGATCCAACAGCTGCTATGCAGCGACAAATAAACAACCATCTTATACAACAAGTGAGTACCTGGAGCAAACAGACAATCTATTTCATGTAGAGATCTAAAATATCAAAAGCTGAGAGTTCTTTCTGTCATAAAAAGCATGTAATATTATAACTTGCATTTTTATCTCATTACTGCCTCTTTGCTGCTGCACAGCCCCAATTGACGTATTTCATATTGTATTAAATTAGGTACCCTAAGAATTTGATGGGTTAAGATTACAAGTTTAGACAAATAATAGTTAGACTGTCCAAGAAAAGTCCTACGATTATCTTTGTTTATTCAATTCACACCAATAAAATTGCATGAAGTGTAAATGTGATGTTAGTAATAATTTGAAAAACCAACTGCAGGTGTATGTACTTTATGTAATGTATTTATAACCTCTGAAACCTGTTAATGTTAAAATTAAATCTGTAGATTTTTTTAGAATATTATATGCACAAAACAAGAGCTGACACGGATTTATTATTCTCTATTAAACTCAATGATTTTTATGAGATATTTCATTGATAAATCAATCAAAGTACTTTTTAGTTAATAGTTTTAGTTTGTTTAATATTTTTAGTTTTCTTTATATTAAAAAAAATTTATATGCATGCATAAGTGAAAAGTAAATGTGTAATAAATTCAACAAGCACCTTAAGGTTATGTCTTAAAATTTGAAGAAGTCATTGAATGTTTGTATTGTCATTTAATAATGAATTAACTCATTTACTTTTAGTGATGTTGAAATGATGTCCACATAAAGTGTACTAATGGTGTATTTTTCGTTTGCTGGTCTTTTCACAGGGCAAAGGTGGCTTAGTAGGCCACAACAATCCATTAGTTTTGGGTAGTTTAGGAAGTAAGAGTCCAAATCTACAATCGCCACCTAATGTGTCCGTCTCCAAGGACCTCATGGGTGGCATGCATCCTCAACCAATGCCAAATACCAGCCATCCAAATCAGTTACATTCAACAATGCCAATGAATTCCATTCAAGGTATGTACTTTATTTTGATCAGATTTTTTTTACTATAATGAATTTATATTATTTTGTTATTGGTCAAAAATTTTTAATGTTCTTTATAATTCATATACTATATTATAGATATAACATATTGGCTGTATCAGAATTTATCGTGAAAATAATACAATTAAACAATATTTTTATCGTAAGTTAACAGTTTTAATATTATGTCAAATTTAGTGCATTTTATCCTAAATAATCACTTACCAACAGTGGGGAAAAACGAATCCCGCTGTTGCGCTGGATTGGCACGGCGACTGCGCGGTGCGTTATTTTGACGTGCGCGGTCGGGTCCGACCGCGGGGACAACAGAGAGTGTATGAAACCGCACGCATCGTTCACGCGGCGCCCGCGTACAGTACGCATCGCGCGGTCGCCGCGTGAACGTGCACTTTGTATACAGGGTGTGTGCGCTTGCCAGGTGGTATGAACGTGGGCAACGTCGGGGGCAGCATGATCGTGACGAACAGCAGCATGGCGGGCGCGGGCATGCTGGGCAGCGGCATCATCAGCAACGTCAACAAGCAGCTGCCGCAGCTCATGGGGAACAACCACCATGCGGCGCAACCTCATCATTTGCATGCACAGGTGAGTCTAACAAATAATCATGTATGTATGTAGGTTGTTTATGTGCAGGTGCGTGGATAGTGAACGGCGAGTGTAACTGATGGTGTCGAGTGACTATTGAGGCTCATGATAACTGATTTCACATAGAATTCCCATGGAGTATCAGATTACTACTATTTTTGCCTACCTGGATGATTTTTAATTGCTCTAAGTACCATGTCAGTATATTTTCTTAAGTGCTACAAGATATTAATTTATCATAATAATATGTGATTTTGTCTTCTGCGTGAAATTAATTTAATATAATTTAGTTTAATTTAATTTAATTTTTCTCCATCATAATATCTAGTACGCAAACTTATTACATCCTGCTCAACCGTGAAGCAATTTGTAGATGATTTTTCGTACCACAAATTCTAAGAAGATTTATTGCAATTTAAAAGTTTTTCTATATCTGTTTTAAGTTGCTAATACAAGTCATAATTCTCATATACACTAATCTCAAAACTTCGTCACATAAAACTACACTCAGTACGCACGTGTTTAACTTGACATCGGACACTTTTTGCATTGGACATACGTTGTGGACTTTGCTTAATTGGAGACGACGGCTACCCGTCCGCGTTAAGGGGTATCAGGGTTCCAGGGATAATAATTTAATATAGTGTCTTTTGTAAAACAAATGTATTTAATGTATTTTAAAGTGAAGAGGACAATAATTATGTTTCTTATTATGTAGGATGGAAATTTTGTTGGAATATTTTTTTATATAATTTTAATGTATTATAACGTAGGCGATGCAAAACGGCCCGCTGAGCGGACGGGTGGGCGTGGGCGTGGGCGTGGGCATGGGCGCGCCGGCGATGCGCGGCGGCGGGCTGCAGCACCACGGGCGCATGGCGGGCCCGGCGGGCGGCGGCCACCCGCTCGCGCCCTTCCACCCGGCGTACGGGCAGTCGCCGCAGGGCCCGGGCGCGCCGCCCGCGCAGCGCCCGCTGCGCTTCGGCCCGCCCGCGGAGGCCGGCGGCGGCGCCGCGCAGGCCGTGCCGCCCGCGCCCTCGCCGCAGACGCCCGGCGCGCCCGCCGGCGGACAGGTAACTATTGCTTACTTTATTGCAAGTAAATATCAATGCATACTAAATTAAATGTGCGCGCTCATATATCGTCAGAAGAATATCTTATTAACATAATAAAATTACGCGATATAGATCGCAATATATACTCGTAGTATTCGTATTGATAATAACATAGCATAGCATGGCTAGTTGTAAGTCACAGAGTGCACCTATAATGCCAAAGACACATTAGGCGACGGATGTGCCGCGACATGTGTTGGCGACATGTCAAACGAAGTCGGCCGATGTCGCCAGACTTCGCTCGACATGCCTGGCGACATCGCGCGACTTAGGTCGACTTCACTCAATGTATTTGGGGACATTGGCGCGCGATGTCGCCAGACAAGTCGAGCGAAGTCCGGCAACGTCTCGCGAAGTTGCTATTGAATCGAAAAAATTGTTATTGAATAACCGGGCGCACGTTCGACCCCCACCAAAGACACGTGTGTTTGTCGTGGCGCAGTCGCAGCCGCAGGCCGCCACGCAGTCGGCGTCCGCGCAGCCCAACCCCCAGCAGCCGAACTCGGGCTCCATCGCCGACCCCGAGAAGCGGAAGCTGATCCAGCAGCAGCTGGTGCTGTTGCTGCACGCGCACAAGTGCCAGCGCCGCGAGTCGCAGTCCAACGGCGAGATCTGGCAGTGCTCGCTGCCGCACTGCAAGACCATGAAGGGCGTCCTCAACCATATGATGTCGTGTCAGGTAAGGCCGAGCACTTTGTATATGTGGACTTTATATCAACGCGGCGATTTTGATAGCCGTCGAGATATGCGTGTCTTTCTAATAGTCTGGCAACTAAGCGTATCGGAAAGGGAGGCAATTATATTGTTCTATGAAATCATTCTTTTTTTTAATGTGTTTACCATCAAATGGTTTTGAACTTTATGTCAATGAGATAGAATTCAACTTCGAACATATATATTTTTTCCATGTGCTGTTTAGTTATACATCTATGATTAAGCCTAGTACAGCAATTTGCATCCTTCTAAATGTCAAAATTTATAATTTACAACATTTTACACTCATGAAAGAGTTGTAAAGATTTTGTGTACTCACGACCAAAATTAAAGGTAGCTGAAACAAGTTCTTGGATACTTATTTTTGTGAACGCAACAGCAGAGCCGCCAGTTCACAATAAAAAGGCCTCGTGTGGTTCACGGGCCTCTGCTTGGCGACCTACGACCTTGTATATTGCCATACAAGATACATTTCTTGAGGGTGTTTTTCAGTACTAACTAGATATATTTTGCGGGAAAAATAACACTGCAGTTGGACGGTTATTTTATGTTAACATTTTGTTACAGGCGGGTAAAAATTGTGTAGTGCCCCACTGCTCGTCGTCACGGCAAATTATCAACCATTGGAAACACTGTAATAAAAATGACTGTCCGGTCTGTTTGCCGCTCAAGCAGGCAGACCGGACTAGAAGTACGACAATGAATGGTAAGTGTTTTATATCGTTGAATCCATATTGTTGTGTGATATTATAAATGTGAAAGTGTTTGTTTGTTACTCTTTCACATCGCAACATAGCTATTATATGGTGTGGTTTATGTGTGTGGAGATAGTTAAGAGGGTGGAGAGTGACTTAGGGTTCTTTTTATCGCGGTCCAATATACCACGCGGGCGGAGTCAAGCGATACTGTTGCGCGATCGATAAATGTGGTTACATAATAGTGATTGTATCGATTCTGTCACAGTACACTGTAGTGCAATCCAATATATCGTACGGCACGGCTCCCCTTCATCTCGCAACTCACGGCGCAAGAAAAGACTAAATCGCACATAATAATTAGTAATATTATTATTCCACAATTAATTTTTAGTGATTCTACTGCGCGTTCACGAACCGCCTACTAAGTAGCCTTTTGGATAGTTTTCTTCAGTAAGAGATTACACGTGTTACATTTCAATAGCCATATCCATACGAAAAAACGAAACCTTGGGGTTTCACAAAATAAATGTAGATGAATGAATACACTCATAAAAATAGTAAATTATAATATTTTCATGGACATGTACACAAATACTTGCTGAATTTTTCAAGTTTGTTTTGTATATTTATTTATTTATTCACATTTTATGCCAAGTATAACAATTCGCTATTCCCATAATTTTATTGATATTGCATTTATATGTCGTGCGGCTCCCAATTCAACTGTCGTATTTGTCTTCGTGGGCTACATCTTAAGTCGCGATAGATGTTATTAGTTTATGAATTGACAGCGAATAAAAAATACCAAATGTGTGTGTGTTTAATTTCAGCAGCGGCTTCGCACTCTACGCCGGGCGTGGGGGGCGCGGGCGTGGGCGGCGCGGGCGTGGGCGTGGGCGTCGGCGTGGGCGTGAACGTGCCCGCCGCGCCCGCGCCCAGCGGCCTCGCGCCCGTCAATCCTTTATCTGGTAAGATTTTTTTTTATTTAACCAACTATTGGTTAGCTAGCCAGTGGCTTATGCGATTGTATTGCGATATGTTATTGTGTGATGGGTTTGTCCTGTGAGAGGTTGGGTTTAGAAGCAATGCATCGCACTTTAAATGGTAGTTGAGAGAGGCGAGTTAGGAAGTTGTAGATTTTCTTATTGGAGATTAAGTTTTTTTTTGTTATAGATTTCAAATAGTTACCTTAACATCATCAAAATAAATAAAACCCTGCTGCCCTACTGAACTTTATTTGTATACACTTTAAACTGTTCTGTAAAAAGGTACTTAGTAGGAGCATAATAATTATGATAGTCTCAAAAAATTACTCAACCTTTGAGTGGGAGACAAATATTGTATGCACCTCTGTTTTGACGACTTCCAATATTCGTTCAGTGTCTCAAAATAACTCGTTCCCGCGTCTTGGTTATTCAAGATCAAAGGTCGCGAAATATGAAACTCAGGCCCAAGCAGTCTTATCTTTAAAATAATAAAACAATTCCACATAGGAATGCTTTTTACATGATTTCAAAATAAGTAAGTATAGCTTGTCAGTAAATTGCGATGGATATAATTATGTTGTAGTCGAGTGTGTCAAAATTTTAGTACAATAAGTTTAATTTGTTTCTATTATTAATAATGCCTTGTCTGCCTTTGGTACAAAAAAAATACATTAATCTCGGACATTCACATCTTACAGTTAGGATTATACGTTGAAAATGTAGTGTAGATTTTTCGTTTACACACATTATTTAAATGTACGGCCGAAGTACTTCATTGTTCCGAATATACTGATCTAAACTTTTACATTATTCTACTGAAGTCTCTCTATGATTTATGTCACTTCGCAATAATTTGATTATCATTACACTACGGAATCGTAACTGTTCAGGCGTAGCATCCTCCGCTGCACCCACGAACGCCGGCGCGGGCGCGGGCGTCGGCGTGAGCGGGGGCGGCGGCGTGGCGCTGGGCGGCGGCGCGGGCGCGGGCGGCGGCATGGGCGCGGGCGCGGACATGAAGCGCGCGTACGAGGCGCTCGGCATCGTCTGCCCCACGTCCGTGGCCAACATGGGCATGGCGCCGCGCGCGCCGCTGCGCATGACCGCGCCCCGCCCGCCCGGCCTCTCGGACGTGGTGCCGCCGCAGCAGCCCTCACAGATGCAGCAGCTGTTCGCGCAGCAGTCCGCCTCCGACCTGCAGCAGCAGCAGCAGCAACAGCAGTTGGTCAGTGTGTGTTGCGTTATACATTGTACCGGAGAACGCGGCTAACTCGATCGATGTCCGTTCGCCTGTATTATAATACGCAGAAAATGAGTAGCTCGAATCTATTAACGCAACTATTGATAATATTTTTGTTTGAATTTCAACTTTATTGCAAGTTTAAGTGCTTAACCAAAATTTAAATATTTTTATTAAATAAACATTAGAACAGTTTTAGATTCCACTCTTTAAAAAAGTTTTAAAGGCACAAAATTTTCACTCGCACGTATTACCTAGCTACATCGTGTTCGAAAGAACCTTAAGAACCTTATCATTATAGATGGGAGCGGGGACCCTTCAACTGCCCGGCGGCACCGTCACCGCCAACCCTGTCTCTGGCACGAAGGAGTGGCACCAGTCTATAACAGCCGATCTCAGAAACCACCTTGTTCATAAACTGTAAGTCGTTTTGTTAATTTATATGTATAAGCACTTGGTATTTTGGAACCGTAAATGGTTGTTATAATTGTTATTTTTCCGACAGGGTGCAAGCTATCTTTCCCACGCCCGACCCTCAAGCGATGTTAGATAAAAGAATGTACAACTTAGTAGCATATGCAAGAAAAGTAGAAGGAGATATGTACGAAATGGCGAGCACTCGATCAGAGTATTATCATTTATTAGCGGAAAAAATATATAAGATACAGAAGGAACTAGAGGAGAAACGACAGAAGAGGAAGGAGCAGCAACTACAGGCGCAGCAGGCGCAACAACAGCAGCAGCAGCAGAATCAGCTGCAACAGCAGTCAGTGGGCGTGATGTCGGGCGGCGGCGTGATGGGCGGCATCCGGCCCGCGGCGCCGGGCGTGGGCGGGGCCGTGGGCGTGGGCCGGCCCAACCTGCCCACGCAGCCCGGCCTGCCGTCCATGCGCATCCCCTCCCCGGGCGGCATGCCGCTCGCCATGTCCGGCAGCCGGATGACGTACCAATCCAATCTCGTCGGCCCGCCCGGTCCAAGTCCAAACCAGGTATGATTATTATCTTTTAGTTCTTTCACATCTAGTAATAAAACACTTTGTGTTTGTACAATGACATGTATAAAAAGAAAATTTCGTCTGATTTACCTGAAGCTTGGAATTAATTTACTCTTTTACATTGAATTTTGACGCTTAACATATTTTATTATTTCATAATTAATTATTCAGTATCCAGACAAATTCAGTAGGTACTTCGAATAGTATAATTATGCTCATGTTGGCAATTTAAAGAGAATCATGAATGTATTGTTCACGTTTCATTGAATCAGTTTTTTTCTTCGACCCAGATGCCTCAAACACCAAACGGCGGGAGCGTGGGCGTGGGCAGCGTCGGCAACCCGGGCATGTCGCCGTTCGGGCAGCCGATGACGTCGCCCGCGCAGTACCCGTCCATCCAGAGCAACGGGCCCGCGCCGCTCGCGTCGCCCGGCCTACAGGATAAGCGGCAGGCGGTCGCCAGCCCCTTCGCGAACCACGCGTTCCGCGGCGAGGGCGCGTCGCCCGCCGCCACCACGCCCGCCACGCCGCTCGCGCACCCCAGCCCCGCGCCCGAGCCGCGGCCCGCCTCGCGCCCCGCCTCCGTGTCCGCGCAGATGGCCGCGCTCGCCGCCGCCTCCGCCGACGACAGCCCGCCCGACGACGTGCGCGTCAAGCTCGAGCCCGACGAGCCCGCCGTCAAGGAGGAGCCCGACGACCCCGACTGCGGCGGCAAGGGCATGCGCGACGACGACTCCAAAGAGCCGATGGAGCGCTACGACTTCGTCGTCAAGAAGGAGATCGAGCAGGAGCCCAAGCGAGAGATCAAGCAGGAGATCAAGCAGGAGATGAAGACGGAGGTGAAGCTGGAGATCAAGGAGGAGGTGGGCGAGGCGAGCGCGGACGGGGCGGACCGCGGGCCGCGCCGCACGTTCGTGTTCAAGCCGGAGGACCTGCGGCAGGCGCTGATGCCCACTCTGGAGAACCTGTTCCGCCTGGACCCCGAGTCCACGCCGTTCCGCCAGCCGGTGGACGCGCAGGCGCTCGGCATCCCGGACTACTTCGACATCGTGACGCGCCCCATCGACCTCTCCACCATCAAGAAGAAGCTCATCGACGGCATGTACAAGGACCCGTGGGAGTACGTCGACGACGTGTGGCTCATGTTCGAGAACGCGTGGCTGTACAATCGCAAGAACTCGCGCGTTTACAGATATTGTACTAAGGTGATCTCCTTACTTTTACTTTGTTACTTATCCATTTTTTTCCCTTTATTTGAATTTTTATACATTATGGGTTTACATCTAAAAAGTTAATAAACAGTCACGCATAACGTGACGCATATCCGAATATTGATATTGACCGTGGTTATTCTTGCATTTTAGCTGTCGGAAGTGTTCGAGCTGGACATCGACCCCGTGATGCAGAGCCTGGGCTACTGCTGCGGCAGGAAGTACACGTTCAACCCGCAAGTGCTGTGCTGCTACGGCAAGCAGCTGTGCACGATACCGCGCGACGCTAAATACTTCAGTTACCAGAACAGGTATGTGCCTCTATTCCTTTATAGACTACCTTGTCTATAGGTTATACATATAGAGATCTGAAGCAGTGAATTCAATTTGATGTATGTCTTCGCCAGTATTATAGAAGAAGTACCCATCAGTTGTACAATTTGAGATTGGTTATGGTTGTAATGTTTGATTTGCTGCTGAATTTGTTTTTTATAGATAACTTCATAACGTGACAGAAGATGATATGTTTCAAAATTAAAATTTCATGATATTATTTCTTACATCACTAAAGTTGAAGATCTTTCAAAGGTTTAAGGAAATTAAATTATGATATTAGCTATACTTTGACATTTTTACTTTGTATATAAAAATCCAACAATGTTTTTGATTGATAATAATAGTTAAACCAACGTAGGTTATTGTGTTAACTAAATATTAAGTTTGGCAGTGAAATAGAAAAGTAGACAAGAGCCTATCGGTAATAAAAAAAATGATAATTATTCATAATTATAGATATTTTTTCTAAAATCAAATAAAAAATTAAGTAACGATTTATATAGATTTCTTATTCGTTATTTTACAATGACAAGTGTTTTCATATCATGTTATGAATTTGCTATTTCACTGCAACATTTTGTACAGTTCGCGAGGTGTAAGCTGAATTTTGCATTTGTGTGCATGATTACCAAAAGCAGAATCTGACAAAAATTTTATAGCCATCTTAACTAGCCCACAATCTCTGCTGTCCTGTTACATTTTTTGACATTGAGAGAATTTTGTGCGTTGATCGCCATTTCACTAATTAATCAAACACAAAATTAAATTATCGAGAGTTAACACGTCTTACACATTTCGTTGCTGTAGTTATAAGTGGGGAAGTGCGGAAGGTTAGGGAGGACGCACACAGCGTAAGGCGTGGTGCGGATACGGCACAGATACGTGTTTCATAATATCTGACTTGAGTCAATGACGTCAGTCACGTCTGACTCATGTCAGATAGTATGAAACACGTCGTATCTGCGCCGTAACCGCGCCACGCCTTACGCTGTGGGCGTCCTCCCTTACGTCTTGTACACTCACACAAATGCAAAACTTAGCTCACGCGTTGCTGATTGTACCATAATTTTATTGTATTGTAGTTTATGACGTATTGTTAAAATTACTAACCCCACTAAATCACAGCACATTTTTGCAGTTTAAAAGTGTGTTTATTTCATATCAGTTTCCATTATCATTGTGTAAAATACTGGGATAGTATGGGTTTACCAGTTATAGTAAAATGAATACTTTGCGTTACGTGTTTGCGATCTGAGTTAGCATAATTAAATAAATTGACAATCGTGTGAAAATTTTGAATATTATGTTTCCTATTAAATTGGCAGATGATCTTGAAACGTGAATACAAAGTAACAATGATGAGAAAATATTTCTTTTTCAATATATTCCTCAGAAACTGTAGAATGAAACAACAAAAGTTGTACAGTACAACAGGCAATTTTAATTAAGGCAAGAGAAGCAAGACTTGTAACAGTACCACTCAGTAATTACTTCTAGAATTACATTACATCGGACCTCAAACAATTGACTTGTTAAATTATATTGAAAATATGAAGTCTTAATTTAACAGCACTTATTGCAAGTTAAGATTTTTGCACCATCTGTAGGTGATATTTTTCCTTTAAATTTTCATCAAATAAGTACACATAATTGGTATTGTTTTAAATATGCCTTAAAATTTTACAAGTAAATCGCAATTTAAAATGTGTCTGTAACTAAATCCACGCGAGCACATCCGTGGGCTGTTGATAGTATGTAAATAAAATAATATAAAATATTTGAAAAATTCCGTTGTATATTTTTATGAATATTAAAGTGGACTAAAAAGCACAATTAATTTCATTAGATTATCTAAGTTTAAAACTGCATTTATTATTTGTATTAACTGTAATGTTGTTAGTGTCACTAATGATAGTAACTAGGTACCACAAGTGTTTTATCGTCATCCCATTCATTGTTTGTTAACAACAGCTTTCTGTCGCTTGTGTAGCCAGTAGCTCCCTCCCCACATTGTAGACATCACTTATTTCGTAAACAATCTTACACTGTCGAAACAACACGAATACGAAAGACGATACAAATTTAAAGGAATTTAGTCATAAATAAATATTTGATGCCAGAACTAATTTAGTCTTATACATTTTTAAATTAATAAGTGAATAGTAAGATTGTTTACCAATTAAGTCAAGTTTGTTGAAACATACTGTACATTTCAGCGCTGTTAGTGAGCTAACCGGTCTCTGAGCAGCTAATGCAATCAACAAATGGTATTGTGTGTATTGGATAAGAAAAAATGTGGGAAATTTGTGTTTAAATGTGAAGTATTTGTTGATTGCGCCAATTCGATATGTTAGTTGTATCAAAATTTGTTCACCCTGTGTTTCGGCCAAATTGTAATAATTTAACAAAATTACTGACATGTGACATGTTTATTAGAATGAGAGTAGAGATATTTATCGGAAATAACTGACCAAACTCTGTCATGTTTCATCATCAACGTATCTCTCATTGTCATGATCACGTTACATGTCGGATAGCTACGACGTGTGGCTCACTGTCTAATAAACTAATCCCTTTTATGTTCTCATTGCTTACTAATTTTTTTTCGCCCTCTCCACGCACCCCCTTGCCTGCACACAAAACGTTCCTGTCACGCTTCACATGACCATCGCTCCGCGGCCGAATGAATAAAGTCTAAAAGCGTATGGGGTTGTGTCCGATAGATACACCTTCTGCCAGAAATGCTTCAACGACATCCAGGGCGACACCGTCACGCTCGGGGACGACCCGCTGCAGCCGCAGACGTGAGTATATACTTTACAATATCTATACTACATGTCAGTAAACACTCACACAGTCACACATTCGCATATTCAAACACCCAGCGTTCTCTGCTGTGTGCGACATTGACACATACAAATAACACTTGTCAAATACAATATCACTCACTGCCCAGACGAGGCCACTATCAAGTCATCAAGCACAATTTATTCATAAATATACAATTGTGGATGTCTATCAATTTTATTATAAACTTGTGACGAATTTGACAGTTGAAGGTCATATTCACACAATGTATTTGCTTCAGTAATGTTATTTAAATTTAATATAGTAGATACACAAAAATACCACTTTGAGACTAGGTTTATGAACCTTGACTTCTAAGTAATTTATTGTTTTTCAAATAGAAAAAGCTTTGATAGTTTATCTATTTGCGACATTTACTTCAGTTGCAGAAAATTTTAGTACCTTTATTGAGAAAACTATAAATGGAATTTCTGATGTTACAATAAATTTTTCAGTCATTTACAGTTAGTTTGTCTTGTCGTGATTTGTATACGACATATCGAGGTTCTTTTATCCCCATCATAATAGAATGTTTAGTACATTATCGACTGATATACAAGAAAGACTAAAAGCACTGCACATCTTGTTACTTTTGAACATTAAAACACCTCATACAAGCCTTGATACACCCCTTTAACTTTCAGATTAGAATAGAGAAGAAAAGTATCACAATTACAGTCATACTCTGTTTCAAAGAACTTGACTCATTCCGTTATTAACCTTAGCACAACTTTTTATTCAACCATTAATTAAAAAAAAATATTGAAAAGTAAAAATAAATTGATCAAACATGTCAAGTTCGTTGAGACGCGGTACACAAAAGCCGTTACTACAAGCCGCACAAACATTTCAGGGCAATCAAAAAGGACCAATTCAAGGAGATGAAGAATGACCACCTGGAGCAGGAGCCGTTCGTGGTGTGCATGGACTGCGGCCGCAAGCAGCACCAGATCTGCGTGCTGCACCACGACCAGATCTGGCCGCAGGGCTTCTGCTGCGACAACTGTTTAAAGAAGAAGGGCGCCAAACGGAAAGAGAACAAGTTCTGCGCGAAGAAGCTGCCCACCTCCAAGCTTGGCATTTATATTGAGACGAGGGTCAATAATTTCCTTAAGAAAAAAGAGGCTAGCGCCGGCGAAGTGCATATCAGGGTTGTCGCATCGTCTGAAAAGGTAAGATTTAGATAAAATGATAGCCAATTTTTAAGTACAGCTATATTAAAAAAGAAAAAAACAAAATTCAAGTTAATTGGGAGCTATAAGTGCAACAATTTGGATGGTTTTTGTGAGCCTTAGTAGCCCTAAACCATAAACACGGCTCATTAGTCAGTTTAATGCACAAAAAAAACTAGATAGAGTTATGTGTAAATATTTCTTATTTTTCGTGTCCTTTTTCTGTATTACATAGATATTACAATGATTAATGATGGTGTAATGTTTTCAGTTAGTGGAGGTGAAGCCCGGCATGAAGAACAGGTTCGTGGAGTCGGGCGAGCTGTCGGCCGAGTTCCCGTACCGGGCTAAAGCGTTGTTTGCATTTGAAGAAGTAGACGGGACTGATATTTGCTTTTTTGGAATGCATGTACAGGTGAGTATTTTATACATGTATACGATGAATTCTTTACTTTCTTTCAGAAATTTCCAAAGTATTCGTCCTTTGTAAACATGGTTAAATTTAGTAATCTTGTAAACAGATAGTCCCTATTAAATGAGTCCCTTAGTACACAGTTGGTCATATTGATCTGGCCTAGATTTCTTGACCGTTTTAGTGATCTATAATCCTGCCCTCAATCTCATTTCGGCAGAGAAATGTTGTGCGAGTTGACAGATTTAAGCCTTGGCTAACTACAACCTTGTCGGTTGAATCAGCTACCACATCGCGAAATAGAAAAGTATTTATCAATCGATGAAATTAGAATTAATAATAAAAATGTTTGTTTCAGGAATACGGCAGCGACAGTCCCTCCCCTAACACGAGGCGCGTGTACATAGCATATTTAGATTCTGTACATTTCTTCCAACCGCGGCAGTACAGGACCGCGGTGTACCACGAGATTCTATTAGGTTACTTGGACTACGCCAAGCAGCTGGGCTACACGATGGCCCACATCTGGGCGTGTCCGCCCTCCGAGGGCGACGACTACATCTTCCACTGCCATCCGCCCGAACAGAAGATACCGAAGCCTAAAAGGTTGCAGGAGTGGTACAAGAAAATGTTAGATAAGGGTATAATAGAGAGGATAATATTAGATTACAAAGATATATTGAAGCAAGCGATGGAGGACAACATCTCGTCGGCCGCGGAGCTGCCGTACTTCGAGGGGGACTTCTGGCCCAACGTGCTGGAGGAGTCCATCAAGGAGCTCGACCAGGAGGAGGAGGAGAAGCGCAAGCAGGCCGAAGCGGCCGAGGCGGTGGTCAGTGTCAGTCTACATCCTACTTGCCCTTACAGTCTCACTTACATTGATATAAAAATGACTTCATTTAGAGTAATCGAAGTAATAATCTTTAGCTTGTTGTAACCATTGCAAATAGATGGTGGAAGAAAAGCTTGTTACTTTTAATAATCAATTAAGAACTTTTTTACTAACGCTTTTGATAAATAATAATTAGACAAAGTTAGAATATTTGTGATGTCTAACATGCTTTTAGATATTCCAGTCATCAGAAGAAAACGAACAAGGCCCCGACGGCAAGAAGAAGGGGCAGAAGAAAGCGAAGAAGTCGAACAAATCTAAAGCAGCTCAGAGGAAGAACAGCAAGAAGCAGAGCGACCAGCAGCAGGGCAGCGATCTCAGCGCAAAGATATTTGCCACGATGGAGAAGCACAAAGAAGTGTTCTTCGTCATCAGGCTACACTCTGCACAGTCTGCCGCCAGCTTAGCTGTGAGTTACTTTTTTATTATAGTTACTAGTTTCCGCCCGCAGCTTCGACCGCGTGGAATTTGTCCGATCCCGCGGGATTTCCGGGATAAAAACTATCCTATGTGTTAATCTAAGTTACCCAATACGTTTGTGCAAAATTTCATGAAGATCGGTTCTACAGTTTTTGCGTGCAGAGGTAACAAACAAACATACAAAATTTTGCATTTATAATATTTGTAGGATAGTGGCATAAGTAGAAGGGGTAGTTTCCTTTTTATATCTATTACTTCTTCATTATATTTGTTGTATTATGTACAGTTATCTACTAGAAGCATTTGCAAAGAAGCTTCAACTGACAGATTCTGTATAGTTAATTTTCACTTGGCCTTTCACTTTAGGACCAACTATCTACGATCAATTTCTGTTTTTTATTCTATTAAATTTATTCAATATGCCTTCAGTAAATGCGTGCATAATGATTATTTCGTTTCATTGAATATGAATTCATATCCACGGGTTTTACAAGCCGAAAAAGATAGTATAATGACAGAGCGACTTAATTACTTTCGTTAGGAAGAGGACAAAATCATTCTTCATAATATATGAAGATAATTTTTTTTACTGTCTTTTATATCACTGGACCCATAGACTTATTACACAAATTTTCATTACACTAACATGTAATGTACAACAAAGCACTGTGTATTTGTAGCCAATCCAAGACCCGGACCCGCTGGTGAACTGCGACCTGATGGACGGGCGCGACGCGTTCCTGACGATGGCGCGCGACCGCCACTACGAGTTCTCGTCGACGCGGCGCGCCTGCTTCTCCACGCTGTGCATGCTGTACGAGCTGCACAACCAGAGCCAGGACAAGTTCGTGTACACGTGCAACAGCTGCAAGTCGCACGTCGAGACGCGCTACCACTGCACCGTGTGCGACGACTTCGACCTCTGCGTGCCCTGCTACGACAAGGAGCGCCACCCCCACAAGATGGAGAAGCTCGGCCTCGACCTCGACGTGGGCTCCTCCCCCGGCGACATGAAGCAGGCCAACCCGCAGGAGGCGCGCAAGCTCTCCATCCAGCGCTGCATCCAGTCGCTGGTGCACGCGTGCCAGTGCCGCGACGCCAACTGCCGCCTGCCTTCCTGCCAGAAGATGAAGCGCGTCGTCACGCACACCAAGGTCTGCAAGCGGAAGACCAAGGGCGACTGCCCCATCTGCAAGCAGCTCATCGCGCTCTGCTGCTACCACGCCAAGCACTGCACGGAGACCAAGTGCTCGGTGCCGTTCTGCAGCAGCATCAAGCAGAAGCTGAAGCAGCAGCAGGTGCAGCAGCGCGTGCAGCAGCAGCAGCTGCTGCGGCGGCGCATGGCGGCGATGAACACGCGCGGGCCGGGCGCCGCGTCCCCGCCGCCCGCGCCCGCGCTCGCCTCGCCGCCGCCCGCCAAGCCCGCCGCGCACGCGTTGCCGCACAACGTTCAGAAGGTCTTACAGCAGGTATGTACTGTCAACTAATTATTATTGCTATTAAAATAATGGTTATATTGATTAGTGATTATGAGTTACTTTTTATGAGTACATTATTTTCGTGTACCATTAGCTATACAAACTTTTGTTATAAAATTTTGTTTCATACTTTTTGATTTCTAAAGAAACAGACGGTAGGGACTTAGTTTTATATATAGCAATCGTAGACAAATTTGACTAGGACTGGACTCTCGCTCATGACATATAGGGGACAAGGTGAGCTTATTAAAGATTGCATAATATGTCAATTACGATTAGCACTCATAGGTCTTTATTGTAAACGAGTGGACTTGTTTACTCAGGTACAAGAGGAGGCGGCGCGGCAGCAGGCGCCGTCGTACGGCAAGCAGACGGCGATGGGCCCGCCGGGCGGCGTGGGCGTGGGCGTCGGCGTGGGCGTGGCGGCGCGCGGCGAGTGGGGCGCGCGCTACCGGCCGCCGCCGCCGCTGCACCACCCGCCGCACGCCCCGCGGCTCGCGCACCACCCGCCCGCGCCGCACGTGCAACACCCGCAGGTGTGTACACAAAGCTTTTGATGTGTGTATATAGAGGCGTGTACGTGTCTGTGGAAGTGTGTATAATTTTAAACATTTTAAAAGATGTATCAAGGAGTTTCTTTCGCTATTTCATCTTCTCTATGATGAAGCATCTTCCCGAAATGGTGGTAGAATCCATAGTTATGATCCAGATGTATAAATGATTTTGCATTTTGTAACAGAACAAAGTACAGTAACGAAGGCAAACTTGATTGTCTATCGCCAACCTTCGCGAATTAAGAAGTATCGATGTATGTTTTATGTAAATAGCCGACAGATGTGCAAACGAGAGAAACAATGCGAAACTTTCCTTATCATTTAATATTTTTTAAAGGCTAAGTGCTCTAGAGTACATTATTGAATTTAGTGAGACATCAATATCATCATAAAATCTGTAACTAACTTAAGAAGACGCTTCCAACAATATCTCATTGTTAAGTTATCAAGGGGTCTAGACAGAAAGCTTTTGTGATCACGTTCACGCTCAGTGTGACAACGACATTTGGTGCAGAACAGTAATGTTATTCGCCATAAATGTTTGCGAGCCAGCGTGACAGAAAATCGTTTCGTGTAGGGGGCTGTGATGGGGCTAAATGAAAATACAGACGGGAGGATTTTTTGATCTTGTTTCTAATTTTGCATTAATCTGGTTACAAGAATACTGTTCAAATCTGTAGGTGTGGGTAGGTGGTAGTTAGATGAAACGAAGTCAATTTAATAAAACGTCTGTGTGCCCTCGCAGCAGCAACGCGCGCCGACGCCGCAGCAGCAGCAGCAAACGCAGCCGCAGATGCACCAGAAGGCGCTGCAGCAGCTGATGGCCACGCTGCGCTCGCCCACCAGCCACAACCAGCAGCAGGAGATCCTGCAGATCCTCAAGTCGAACCCGCCACTCATGGCCGCCTTTATCAAGCAACGAGCACAGGTACGTCAGACAATTTATATTTGGTCGTCCATTGAGCGGTATTGTTATAATTATGTTTTGTTCGAAAACAAATTACGCCAAAACCCTGCGCCGGTCGCTGCGCTCTGATTGACCCACAGCTCACTTGGTCATTGGTTGCTGCGGTACTGTTTTAAATGGTCGTTTCACTGATTAGTTTCGGATTTTTCTAGTTCACATTACTACTCTATTTGATTACATGCTCGATGGGTCGTCCACATAAGAGAGAGGATTACTACCTATGTGTAGTTGGAGACGATGAATGCTCTATGCATGCCAGCGCCGCAATATAGACAACGTACAGTACTTTCATTCCATATAAACGGACGAAGCGGTGCACGTACACATCAGCATGGCTCGGCCGCCGCGCGGCGAGATACTGCATTGCTTTGCACTTGGAACCATGCTGAGCGGGCGTGTAAACAATATTTGCATGCTCCATTTCCTCTTAGTCTTATATGAAGACCAATGCGGCGCAACAGTTACTAGACCGGACGGCCGTTGAAGGGCCGAGGCAGATAATAATGATAAAATGATGACGAAATTTTTGTGTTCATTGTGTCTTGTCCATGCCGCCCAAGGTACGAGGATTCCCAGTGTTGAGATATGAGTTATTGATTTATTATAAAAATTATCTTATTCATAACTAGCTTTAGCTCGCGGCTTCGCTCGCGTTAAGGGGTGGAATTGCTCAAAATCCTTTCTTAGCGGATGCCTACGTCATAACATCTACCTGCATGCCAAATTTCAGCCCGATCCGTCCAGTGG
>DWKA01000131.1:0-21878 GCA_018249155.1 Panoquina ocola ocola
GAAATGGTGGTAGACTAAAAAACTGACGGTCATAAGCGTGCCTTGGGCACCCAAATGAATAAATGATTTTTGATTTTTTTTTTTGTATGGAAGTGACATTTTTTTCCAGAAGCGAAGCGAGGGCGGCCCACTAGTAGTAGATAAATTAAAATTCCCTATTGATTTACTTGCAGAATTCCTAGAAGAAACGTCCGATCCTAGTATATCGATGATGTCTGAAGATGTTCCAACGTTGACGGTGGCTGCAATCCTTGGGGTGACGGTGGTGGTACTCATCGCAATAGCAGCAGTATTTATCCTTGGAATTCTAATTGACTGTCGACAACAGTAAGTAAAAAAAATAAAACAATTTGCATAATAATAAACCAAAAATAAGGTTTTCATCAGTTCCCAGGATTGGATTGGATAAATATATAAATAAATAATTTTTTAATATCCATTGTACTGCTCCGTTTTAAGGTTGCAATTAAGGATAAAAACAAATAAAAAAGGTTAAATGCGAAGAGTACGTTAAAGTAAGTTTGGTTGTACCTCAAACTAATCGATGTTACCTTAACCCTATTACATGCAGTTTACAATTAACTAAACGTTTAAAAGTTTAAAGAATTCAAATATGCGGTAACATGAAAACATAGAAGAGCAATTTGTAAAAAACGAAAGTAAAGAGATTATGCTAATTTATTTCAATAGAAATAACATTTAAAATAAACAATACAATATCTTAACATAAAACACTAAGTAGTACCTAAGTATAAATAATTACCTAAATTTATTTTTTTCTTTTCAGGCGAGTATTAGCCAAGAAATTAGGAGATGTGAGGCGAATGAAAAATCACAAGCGAAGTAACCCTCACCCTCAAGTGGACATAGTCAGCATAGCACATCATATGGAGGAACCGGAACTCACGACTGCACCAGCGCAGGTCTTGCGAAATATACCGTAATCGTAGCCCGTTTAATGTAGTTACCGATTAATTAATCGAATGATATGAATGATAACTTTAACTGAAATCGATTCGTTGTCGAGGCCATGTTAAATCTTGTAAGTACTTATATTATCATCTTATATGTTAAAATGTAAATGTGTGTTGTATGTATTAGGAAAAAGAAAATTTATGACGTTTCTTTGACTTCCATTGGAGCATTAATCAATCATGTAAATACATCTCTGATTTAGTAAAAAGCTAGATTTTTTGTAAGTTTACTTTTCGAAATGATTGAATTGTACTATTAGGCATTATCATGACTGTATATAAAATGCCGTATAGTATCGTCTCGTTTTTAATACCATGAAGCCTGCACCTTAATTCAAGGCAGCGCTTAGTTTATATTAATATTTTTTTCATAAATTATTTGTATGTATCTACTAGTGTATATTTTGCTGCGCAATTAATAAAAAAATAAATAAAGCGATAAGAATAAAATAAATAAATATTTTTTGATCAGTAGGTTACTGTAAGACGTAAATCCCAACATTTCCACAATGTTCCTTCAAATAAATAATGTTCCTGACTATAAATTAGTTTGAAGTAACCCAAATAATAGGTAGGTACATAATATAAAAGAAAATTCAGGAAAAAATAAAAAATGCTGGAATTTAATAAAAAATGTTTTCTGCTATAGTTTTCTTAGACCATGTAAGATAGTAATTAGGTTCGAAGTTTTGTACTATAAATTTATATAAAAAGTATAATGTAATCAAACTAAGAATATAATGAAAAATGCCAATGACCTTAAATTATGTTCGAAGTAGAGCAAGATGACATAAGTTCTATATAAACCGTGGTAGAGGTACCTACCGTTCAGAGTTTGATGGCATTATAATTATAGATCAATGTTATTTTGTTTGTTACATCAGATAATATTATATTTTTTTGTTAAACTTTGTTGTTAATCGATTCCTTTAATCATTGCGATTAGCAAGCGTTAATTTGACCAGTTATTAAGGTATTAAGAATTTATGTTTAAATGCTATTTCGTTTATTAAGGATCTGTGTATTTCTGTGAGAAGATACCTACTTTCACATTACACTACAAAATAAAATTAGGTACATTCGTTTTCAATAATTATAGGTATAACCCATAAACGAAGGTACTCTTTGGAATAAACATTTATCTGTACAGTAAACAAACAATTTTATTTTTTTCTTCCAAATGATCATTAAAACTTAACAATCTCATTTCCATCCTTATGATAGATTATGACGACTAGCATTATGACAATTAGCATATTACATTTATTTCCCTCTTTAAGAATAAGACTTTCTAATAATATCCTTTATAACTGTATGCCTACGTGATAAATAACACATAAAATTGTCACACTTACTTATTTCAAGATGTTAACTTTAGTGATTTGATCTGTTTCGTTATTTATAGATAAAGTAAAGTTCGTTACTTACGTAGGTTTGATAATATCAAGTAACACGTAACAAGAAGTCTAACATATAAGGAATGTTGTCTGCATTTACGTATGACTAGTCATTGGAATAGGTAGATACTTACCTACTAAATTACTCATTGAGTGGGAATAGTTAGATATGCCTTGTGAACACTTTCCTGAAAGAGTTTTCACAACAACTTCGATTGTTGAGTACAAAACAGTGCAACTGCGCGATCCACCAAAAAGATTTATCAATATTATTAATCATCAATTTTGATAAGCATAATCAGTGTGGATTGTTAGCACACACAGGCAGTTCTTTATAATTTAACAACCGAGTAGCACGTTTAATTAAACACAAAATAACATATTTTTTCAAAAATGTTCAATTAAAATTTCACTTCGTTAATTTGACCTGCCTCGAATGTGAGATCAATGTTTACAATGGTGCTTTGAAGTTTTGGATTATTTGTGCATACTATCACGATGGGGAACTCGAAATCAAAAAAGGTACAAAAGGAGCCGGACAGGTTTTTTGTTCGTGAGAAATGGAAGGAGCAGAGAAAAGAGGAGTTAAAAAAGAGGGTACCGGCGGCGAGCAACAAGAGAACAGGATTGAAGGAGGCTCCTCTTTCTCAAGGACCCGCCACTCCGCCACCGCCGGCCGCGCCTGCCCTCGCCCGCTCCTACGACGAAGATGCTATACAACGTATGCGTGAAGAGTTATACAACGATTCGGATGCATTCTTATTGAATAATATTCTTTTATCAATACAGTTCTTCGAAAACTATGAAAGGTAAGTCACTACTGCACTTCAAAATAAATTATTAGGTCCATTCTAATGACGTTGGTATACTACATGGAGATACCTTACTCAAAGCTAGTCTAACATATTTAGGGCCATTTTTGTTGGTTTTTATTCATATACATTCTGTATTTTTTTGTTTACTCACATGTTATAAATCTAACTTTAAAATATACAGAGTTTTAGAAAGAGTTTTTGGAAATTTAAGAAAGGGTTTAATTAAAATAGGAATAAGAAGAATATGTTAGTAGACGAAGTCCCGACACCTCCTAGCTAGATAGTAATAAAGTTATTCTATTTATCGAGCATATAGCCCAATAGAGCAGTAATGAGCTAGAAAATTCCCAAACTGATCAGTGATTTGTCACTGATCAGTGACAATTTAAAACATTACCGCAGCGATAAGTGACCAAGTGAGCTGTGTGTCGGCCAACAAAGCAATCCGTTTTGACAGCTATATTTTAGATAATTTAGCGATTGGCTCAGGATTGGGGTTTTAATTTTAATATTATCGCTAGTTGTGGATTTTGCTATGTGATGATACTGTTAAGTCGTAGGTACTTATAAGAAGCCCGTGGTCCTCTGTATTAGGTAGGTAATTAATGTAGGGACGAAATTGCTCATAATGGCGGTGAAGGATTTTTCCGGCCTAGTCAAACATCATACCTTTGTCCTGAAGTTGAACATAAAATGTCTTTAGTTTTATATTTTGTTTGCAATGTAAGACAGCCATGCACGAGTCCGCGTATTTTTCTGACAACGCATCGGTGGTTTTATTTATATTCATGGGCGATGACCTGTTACAATCAGGTTTAGCCTTGCTTGCTCATTAGTCAGTTATTTACATAATAAAGCGAGTTCCCCACTTTCGTGCCCTGCTTCCTCCAATAGATACCTACTCTTTCCTTCTGTATATATTTTAGTGCTGCAGGAGTATTGTACAATATATTTTTGAGATATGACTGAAAAGTTTAAACAGATCATAGAACTCCAGTTGCGAGTGACTCATTGTATTTTGAATAAGACGCAGGCTAAGGGTTATTTTTACAAAAAATAACGATCAACAATAATACGTAGTGATAATGTACATACTAGGAAAGATAGCGGGAATAATCTAACATATCAACTAATACACTATATTCAATGATTAATCATTGTTACAAATTTATCGATTACTAAGATACTTTAAAAGTAATCATTAACAGCTTAATTGTAAGCAAACTTTACACTTTTTGAGTTTGTAATTAAACACTTACCTTAGTGTAGATACAAGTAGACTTAAAACACTTACCAATCCCTTTGATGTTTTGAAGTTAATGTATTCTGTCAAAGAAAAAGTAATGTTGTACATAAGATAATTTGCAACTCGATATTCATATTATAACTCTTTAAACATTCCGACAGATATGTGGCAATCAATGAGAACGATATTGAAATAAAGGTATTAACTCTGATAACATTTATTTAGATAAAAATTTTATCGCACAAATGTCGCCAGCGGTGATTTCTTTTTGATTGGATAAATCACATATTTACCTACTTGTTCTTAAAAGCTTATTGATTGCGTCATGATTTTGAGCTTGATTAATGATTACATCGCATTCTGAATGTAATAACTAGAAATTTATAGTAAGTTTATTAATTGCATTAAATAAAACGTAGTGTATATTAATATAAGCTTGTATTGTTTAGGGAAACAAATCACATCAAGACGAATCCCCTAAGCGAACGTGAACATACCATGGACGCAGCGATGGTGCGTCGCCACAAGCATGTTTTCTTTGCGGATAGATTGCAAGAGTGTGTACAAGAACATGTTTATTATCAACGCCATAGAGACCTTACGGAACCTCTGATAGCTCCGAGACTGTACATCATCTATGACAACGTGGAAGCGAGTGAACCTGGAGACACGTCTGATTACTGCACTGTTCTTGATGCACCGTTTTATAAATTACGTATAGAGGATTGCAAGGAACCAGGTTTGTTTAGAAAATTAACTCTATAAATATGTAAAAAGATTTTATCGTCAAGTGCCCGGTCTGTTACATTGTTAGGTATAGGTGCATAAAAAAACGACACCCAAATGGTAGGCTATAGAAAATCGCGTTGTTTTTCACAAACATTTCTTTTATAACGTACCTACTACACCAGTAAATTTTGAGTTTTTAAAAACCAAGTATTCAGAGTATTTATATTTTCCTTTTAGGTTGTTTTTTTAATTTTTATTATGGCATATCTAATAGAGTATTACAATAACTAAAAGCAAATCTTTAGAACGATTAATTATATTTTCCACTATGAAATTGTCGAAAAGGCATGGGTCTATACATTGCTCTATTAACTATCTATAAATATTTTTTAGGTTTCATAAAACTGAAGAAAACAGAAGTATTAGAAAGTACATTATCGAAAAACTCCGAGTTAAATAAATTTTCAAAATCTGACACAGACGATAGTTTATATACTGATTCAGAGAAAGAGTCCAATGACTCTGATGAAAACACAAGTAAAGGAGACAATTTTTCTAATAAGATAAAAATTAAACTAAATGAATCACCCCAAGATCAACCATCAATAAATAGTAATATAGGCAGAAAAAGAAATATTCACAAAAAAGAAGAAAATGTAAAAGCACAAAAAGCCAAAGATGAAGAAGATAAAATAAAAGATAACCCTCCGCAAACCAGTAAGGATAACCAAAGTAATGACCTGGAAAGGATGCCAAGAAAATCAATCTTAAAGAATACAAGGCAATTAAACGGATCCTTTCAGCCAATTGAAAACAGCAAAACGCATATTAATGGCAGTGTGCATATGTCACACGATAACATTAAAGCTGAGGATACAGAAACTTCAGGATATAGATCAAACTCTAGTAGCCGTCAAGCCGAATCCAGTGAAACGGAATCAGATTATGGGTATTCGACAATTACAGAGTTAACTACACCAAAAAAAATTCAGCTGCAATCGAATAATTGTTTTGTGTCTTCTGGAGTCTTACCTGACGAATGTTGGACACCAGTTGAAGTTCGTGTTGTTGATTGGAGTGATGAAGAAGATGAGAATGAGGATACGGTGTCGAAACTGTCTATATCAAGAAATCTGTTTGAGACCCATCATTATCTCAGCTCTATCAAATTTATGCACAATTTTGTTGATAATTTCATTATAAATTTAGGGTCTGGATTAGGATTTTCAAGTGACTCTATTAATAATGCATTAACTCAAGGTGCAAGCATTTATTGTAACTCAGTTAAAAATGGAATAAAGCAGTCTTATGAAGTTTTCCCTGCCTTAATAGCTGCTTGGCCTAATGCCGCTAATCCGTGGATTATACGGGAAAGAAAAATTATACAAAACCCCAGAACTAACTTTAGCTACCAGTGGCCTACTAAGTACATGGTTAATAAAGCCATTGGTTTTGGTTGTCTGTTAATTCCTATCGGATTCAGACCTAAAAGAGGTGCGAATCCAAACCAAGAATTGCAGTGGAAAGTTATATTTCCTGCTGCGGAACGTTACCTGGAAACTTGTTTGGCACATTCTCACATGAGATGTTATTTATTCGCCCTAACATTACATAAAGCTTTTATGGAAAATGAGGTGTCTAAAATTGGAATCGATGCTAGCCATATAAAAAATCACCTATTTTGGCAATGTGAAGATAATTACGCAAAATGGCCAGAAGACCGACTTGGAGAAACATTAAGAATTTTCTTGAGTAGATTTTATCTTAACTTTAGCCAGTCCAGATCACCTAATTATTTTATAGAACAATGCAATGATTTTAAAAGTATTCCACAGCCAATCTTACTAAAATTACAAAGACGATTAGCTGACATATTAGAGGCGCCCGTAATGCATTTACTCTATGCCATCGATAAATTGAAATATACGAAGAAAGATTTCTATCCTACATTTAATTGCCATCGACTTTACGAAATTCTAACATGCAAAAATCCTTTACGCATTTTAAACCCAAATTTGCCGGTGTACCCCAATTATGCAAGTTCTGATAGCGATGATGGCGAACTTAAAAATAAAAACAATGTTTGGGGTAGAGCAAAAGCTCAAGATAAACATTATCAATGGAAAAAAGAAAGATTAAGGCAAATGGAGGAACGAAGAAGAGCCAACATTTTTAATAAAAGACAACGGGCTCCGGCTGAAGATAGAGAGATTAATAAAAATGTAAGTAACGTAACCCATCCACAACTAAGCGGCCATTTACGGCTCTTAAAGCTTATCTATGATAGATAAAATTATTGTAACATATCAATATTCGAGGACATTTCAATCCATTTAGTTATTATACCGACTATCCACTATTATAAAAATTAAATGACTGATATTTATTATAGAGATTTGTAGCATTGTTAAGTAAGAGAGAGAGGAGTGTCACGTGTGAAAGTAGAGTAGAATATATTTTACAGTAGTTATACGAGTGTAAAGAGCCGAGAAATTGATGGGGAATGAATTCGAGGTACAAAGAGCTCTATTCATTTAGAGTCAAAGTAATTTTTCTTTGCTAATAAAAGCTGCTAGAACACTGTTGAATTGTTGTACTCGGTAAAACCTAGTTTATTCATTTTTGTCACGGTACGACTTACCACCCTTATTCTATGATCATGTGAAATGCTTTTTTATGTTTTAATCATATCAGAAATTAGATTTAAAGCGGGTCGTCTACATTTTTTACGCGGCAACGCTTGTTTACTTTTAAATTGTTTTATTAAACCTAAATGTAACCACATGGTTTTATAACTTAAAGTAAAATTTAAATATGTTTTGCAGATTATTTTGCCACAAAGAATGGAAACAGAACGCCGGCGTTTAGTGCTTGAATTTTTTATACCTCATTTCATTGCTATGGCTCGTTCCAGTGAAAAGTTTGAAGCAATAAGACAGGCTGTGATTTATTTAGAACATGCTCAGAGACTTTGTATGATTTTACGTGAAGAACCTGCCGGCGATACGACAGCCAATGAATATCTTACTGTAATACAGGATAAATTGGCAGATTGTCATCGAAAACTAGTAAATCAGGGCGGTTTCAAGTTACCTACACGCGGAGAAAAAGCTGCAAGTCAAAATTTGCAAACTAAACCATTCCAAAAGCATCGCCCTAAATATGAGCACATTATTAATCAGGATTCTCCGACAGAAAATTCTGGAATACCCCCATTTACCTTTGTGGAGGTGCATGTTGAAAAACCATCGAAACAAGAAATCAAGAAGTCACAGGAAACAGTGCATGAAGAATCTAAATTATAATATAAACTTGCACTGCCTGCTCAAAGCCCTGCATGCAAAGTCCCTACCTATTGCGTAGCGTACCTATATGTTTGCAGGGTGGATATGTATGATCTGTTACAGGTCTTGCAAATCTACAAGATTTGGCAGGGCTTTGTGTATGCATAGATTTAGAAAATAGATTAGGTGGGGTACATAGTATCTGATATTTATGTAAGTTACTTCTAAGGGTCGGGATTATTTCATTAGTAGACTTATTATGTAATGTAATCACTACATAATTTATTCTTGGTCCCCTGTTTCTAATTGCTTTAGTCTTTTTTATAAATTACGTTAACTTATTGGAATCCTTGTAAACATTTCCACAAAAATATTTAAAATCAGTGTTGGGGAACCAAACAATAAAGTTGGGAAATTGGTATGAAATATTAATTGACAAAAATGAGAATCTCTGGTTTGTTTATAAATTGATTTTAATTGATATTATTTAGTCCATCAAGCATTGGAGGTTTTAACTGTAATTATGAGTAAATAAGATCACTGTTTTTTAAATAAATGTATTTCTTCTCTTTCTATCTATAAGGAAATAAAGTTTTACTAAAAATGCCATTTTAAAAGATATATATATATTATGTTTGCACAGATAATATTGGTACCCACAGTAATATTCGCTGTAGGGATACATAGTATTTGTAAATTAAATATACATTTTACTATTTTTTTATATTTAATTCTCCAATAAAATAAGTTTAAAAATATATTCAACTTTTTATTTCAACATAGTAATTTTGTCTTGTTGTACAAGGTAATTTAAAGTTTCACGTTTCACACTAACGGATTGACTCCAGCTACCATAGAAAGTAGAGCCATGCGGACATACATGCCATATTCGGCTTGCCTAAAATAGGCTGCACGAGGATCCGAGTCAAATTCCGCCGATATTTCATCAACACGCGGTAATGGGTGCATCACTATCATGCGACGACGAGCTCGAGTCATCAACTGAGGGGTCACCACTAATAAGCCTCGCGTCTGAAAAAAAGGTTGTATTAAAAATCCACTGCCTTTAACTTATTATCTTAATATGTAACTACTAAAAATATTACTTTCAAATAGAAAATTAACGGACTTTAAATTCATACCTTCTCATAATCTGCTTGATTCTCAAATCTCTCACGCTGTATTCTTGTCATGTATAGAACGTGAGTGTCAGCAAGAACATCCTCAAGGCGCTCGAATACTTTTTGAGGTATACCTTTATACGCTACATATTCCATAATATGTTTTGGCATGCCAAGTCCTGGTGGGCTTACATATTGTAATTGAACTTGATATAAAGTTAGAAGTCTAGCTAGTGAGTGCACAGTACGGCCGTTTTTCAAGTCACCCACCATTGTTATAGTGAGACCATTTACAGTACCGATCTCCTCTCTAATTGTAAAAACGTCCAGTAACGCTTGAGTCGGGTGTTCACCAACCCCATCACCAGCGTTAATAACAGGCTTGCGGCAATGGCGTGATGCACGCTGAAATAGAAAACATCAGTTCGTCAGCTAAATATACTATGTATTAATTTTATCACGAAATATGCCTCTAATTAGAAGTTAATATGAGTAGGAAGATATAAATGAAAATTATACATACATTAACAGCACCTGGTTCTGGGTGTCGCAAGACGACTACGTCTGAATAGCTTGCCATTACAGCTACACTGTCTTCTAAAGTTTCGCCTTTTTTAGCCGATGAACTTGTGGCATCGGTATGTATTACAGATCCACCTAATCTTTGCATGGCTGCTGCAAAACTACAACTAGTTCGCGTGCTCACTTCATAGAATATTGATGCCATTACTTTTCCTCTTAGTATATCATCTAAATACCGACCTTTACTAACGCTAGTTTTCATGAACTGCGCCAAATTGAAAATATCATTCAGAGTTTCTTTACTAAATGAATCAACCGTCAGTATACTTTTACCAAAGAGATCACTGCGCTGGCGTTGAGACACTGTGGTTTGGGGTGGATTATAGTAAGATGAGCTATCATGTCGCTGTCGCGTGCTGGTATGAAGAGGCAAGGGAGAAGTGCTTCTTATTCCAGTAATATCGTTGAAATGGACATTCAGTTTATTTTGTCCCTCTGGTTTATTTGACTCTATTTGATCTAAATCAATATCAGTAGACCGAGACAATTCTAAAGAATTGTGTAAATCAAGCGCTGAACTTGGTCGACTTGTTTCTTTATCGATTTTTTCAATATCGTATATTGGGAATGTTTGTTTTTTAGCAGGCGGCCAGTCTCTTACATTCTGCCCAAAACCTGGTGGCACCAGAATTTGACCTTCTACGTAAGCTATTTCACCTCGAAGTGTTACACGGTGTACTGCTCCACATACTTGCATTCCAGCAAAAGGAGTCCATTTTGATTTAGAAAATTCCATAGCCTTAGGAATTGTCCATTCATAATCCATATCGACCTCTACGTAAGTATTTGGTTGCTCAGGTAAATTAAAAATCTTCCGAGGATTCCTATGGAACTTGTTAATGATATCTTCAATGGAAAGACGTCCTTGGTGCACCGCATTTAATAAGAGAGGTAATATTGTTTCTACGCCCGGAAAACCAGGAGGTGGATTTTCAGAATTCTTCTCCTCACATGAATGAGGAGCGTGGTCAGTGGCAAATACGTCAATAATATCCATATTTTTCCATAATTCTGCTTGATCTTCAGGACTACATAGTACAGGGCGAACTTCAGCTCGGCCTTTTCCGATGTCGTTTATATTGGCTGTACTTAAAAACAAATGATGAGGACATACTTCACAAGTTACTTTCAAGCCACGTTCCTTCGCAGCTTTAATGATTAGAATCTCTTCTTTTCGAGCCACATGGCATATATGAATTGGACGATCGAGAAGAGATGCCATTAGTATCACGGCCCCAGTCTTTTCACGTTCTGCATGCGCACAGATTATCATTTTTTTAGGCCAATTTTGAAGATGTTTTTGCCATACAGTCATGTCATCTAACTTCAAAGTGGTGAACGTTTCATTAAGATACATCTTCAAGGCTGCAGCCTGGGGCGCTAATTCTGCAGCTGTGTCACAATTTGTAGTTGACGCACCTACAAATAAGGCATAATCACACCGTGCGCTTACTCGTGCTAATGTTGAAACGTAGTCATAAGAAGTACGATCGATAAGAGGCGGATTAGTATTGGGCATTGCGCAGATCATTGTAATTCCACCAGCAAGAGCTGCTGCTGTGCACGAGTTGAAATCTTCTTTATAAGTTGCGCCAGGTTCTCTTACGTGAACATGTACATCAATAAAACCTGGTAATTTGATAATGTTCCGAGAAGTCATACAATCTGTATGGGTTTTCATATGAGGTGCACCGCCACATTGTAGCATTGCCTGCAAAAATAGCAGAGTGATGTGAACTTTAAATATGAATATCAGAATAGGTGATAAAATTATAAAAGGAATAATACAAACCTTGACCAAAAGTTTTGCACACTTTACATCTGTAACCAAGGGTACAGCGTAATCTACAGCTAATCGTCGTGTTCGATAACCATGTGTACTGAAAGAAGAGACTCGTCGTGCACCTCCGCGCATCGGTAAATTTATAACAAGATCTAACTGCCGTCTTGCCATAAAATCGGCCAGATGCATCAACTCTCCATCTGATCTGTCATCATCTGGATCCCCAATATGATCGAAAGTCCACTGCACACTTTCAACCTAAAATATGTAAATGATTTTATGAATTACAAAGAACAATATTTATCATAATTATTATTATACGTATTATAGGCATTACCTCTACTCCATGTTCCGTGTAAAAATCTCCAGTGCCCATACTGGCGTATAATTTATAACCCATTCTATGTAGAATTCGGACACTCGGCAGCAACTCCATTTTATGCTAAAATATTAAGTATCTTAAGTATTATTACAATTTGTGTGAGAATGTCATTAAATAACTAATAGATTAATCTCACACCTAATCCTTACAGAGATTGTATAATATTGTATGTATATAGGTATAGATGAAAAATCTAAAAATTCGTACCTTAAATGTTCCCACAGATAATAAAATAGCTTTTTTTGGTATTCTGAAACCAGTGCTCATCAAAGATTTTAAATACGCTTCGTAGCGATTTTCGCCAAAACAAGCCACTTCTCCAGTAGATGCCATTTCGACTCCTAAAGTAACATCGGCACCGGATAATCTTGAGAATGAGAACTGTGGTACTTTCACTCCAACTTTACCGCAGCCAGCCATGACATTAACAGGTTCTACTGGAATACCCAGTATAACCTTAGTTGCCATTGCAACGAAATCATGATCTAATGTCTTGGATACAAATGGAAATGATCTAGACACTCGAACATTACACTCTATTACTTTTAATTCATTGTCTTTAGCAATTAGCTGCATATTAAATGGTCCAGTAACGTCAAGTGTCTCAGCAACGATTCTTGCAATTTCTTTTATTTTGTCCAACGTTTCATTATTTATATCTTGTGGTGGAGTTACTAATGTTGCATCTCCTGAGTGAACACCAGCGTTTTCTACATGTTCGGAAACAGCCATGCATAATATTACGCCATCAACAGCGACAGCATCCACGTCTATTTCTTTAGCATCCATTATATATTTAGAAATGACTACTGGATGTTCTTTACTAACTAAGCTCGCTGACTTTAAATATGCTTCGAGATCTTGGTTTGAATGGGCCACGTTCATTGCAGCGCCACTCAAAACATAAGAAGGCCTTACTAGACATGGATATCCCACTTCCTCGCAAAATCCGATAGCAGACTCTAAATCAGTAAGTTCCTTCCATCTTGGCTGTAAAATACCTTTACGATCCAACATTCGAGAGAATTTGAATCTATTTTCTGCATTATCTATCATGTCTGGTGAAGTACCAAGAATAACAGCTTGCTGTCTATGCAAATCCATTGCTATATTATTCGGTAGCTGACCGCCCATACATAATATTACACCATTAGGATGTTCTATGTTATATATGTCCATTACTACCTCAAAAGATATTTCTTCAAAATACAATCTATCACTCATGTCGTAATCAGTGCTGACTGTTTCAGGATTATAGTTTATCATTATTGTTTTCTTGCCTTGATTTTTTAATTCTCTCAGACATCCAACAGCACACCAATCAAATTCCACAGAGCTTCCAATTCTGTACACACCGGAACCCAATACCATTACTAATTCTCCTGGAAATTGTAGGTCATGTGCATTACCATTATAGGTAAGGTATAAATAATTAGTAGAAGCAGGCCATTCAGCAGCAACAGTATCAATTTGTTTAACAAAAGGAGTTATATTAAACTCTTCTCTAAGCTTTCTCACACCTAATTCTGTGCTTTTAATTGCAGCGGCAATTTGCTTATCAGAAAATCCTATCTGTTTAGCATTTTTCAAAATATCGTATGTAATAGAGCCAGAACTGACTGCTTCAAGATTAGAGTAATAATCAATAATATTTTTAAATTTATGGAGGAACCATCGATCTATTTTGGTAAGGTCATATAATTTATCTACACTGTAACCCATTTTAAGTGCTGCTGCTAAAACAAACATTCGTTTATCTGTTGGCTCTCGTAATTCATCTTCATTGACTTTTTTAATATAAGGATCGAAACCATTTACATTTTCATCTACCATTCTTAAAGCCTTTTGAAAAGCTTCTTCAAAGCTTCTACCGATAGCCATTACTTCTCCAACGCTTTTCATTGAACTTCCAATTTTTGTGCTTACTCTGTTAAACTTCGCTAAGTCCCATCGTGGTATTTTTACAACACAATAATCTAAGCTAGGTTCAAAACAAGCCGTAGTTACTCCAGTGACAGAGTTCTTAATTTGTGGTAATGGAATACCCAATGCCAACTTTGCTGCTACATAAGCCAACGGGTAGCCAGTAGCTTTGCTAGCTAATGCGGAACTTCTTGATAATCTAGCGTTTACTTCAATAATGTAAAATTCTTCTGAATATGGATTTAGTGCATACTGTATATTACATTCTCCTACGATCCCAAAATGCCGTATAACTTTAATTGCAGTATTACGTAACATGTAATATTCTCTATTAGACAGTGTTTGACTAGGGGCAACGACAATGGATTCGCCAGTGTGAATGCCCAAAGGATCCACATTTTCCATATTACATACAGTTATGCAGTTATCATATGCATCTCTTACAACTTCATATTCTACTTCCTTCCATCCTTTCAAAGATTTATCAATAATGAGTTGCTCAGAATGTGATAATGCTTGATGAGCTAATGCTCTTAATTCTTCTTCATTATTTGCAAACCCTGAACCTAAACCACCTAATGAAAAAGCAGAGCGCGCCATCACCGGATACCCAATTTGTATAGCTGCAGCTAAGGCTTCGTCAACAGTTGATACGGCGGCGCTGGGTGCGACTTTTTCACCAATTGCATTAATCTTTTCAGCAAATATTTTGCGGTCTTCGGTATCTACAATAGATTGAATTGGAGTTCCTAGCACAGCCACATTGTATTTTTCAAATACTTTCGACTTTTGTAGTTCCACTCCACAATTTAAAGCCGTCTGGCCTCCAAATGTGAGTAACACACCAGTAGGACGTTCTGCTTTAATGACTTGTTCAACATATTCAGGTGTGATTGGTAAAAAGTATACTTTATCTGCTAAGCCTTTAGACGTTTGAACTGTTGCAATATTTGGATTGATTAGTACAGTTTGAATTTTTTCTTCTTGCATGGCCTTCACCCCCTGAGATCCCGAGTAATCGAATTCTCCTGCTTGGCCGATTGATAAACCACCTGAACCAAGAATAAGAACTTTCTTAGGTTTATCTTGTACAGTTGGAATAAATTTAAGACTTTCTGTTATCATTTTATCTATAACACATTGTTGATTCCTTTTATACAACCTTATTGCCTCTACAAATATATCAAATAGACCCTCAAGATCTGTCGGTCCTGCAGTATGTTCGGGATGAAATTGTACACTGTAATACGGCAGGGATTCATGAATGATTCCTTCGTTGGTTTTGTCATTTTCATTCGTAAATAAAATTTTCCAATTTTTAGGCAGAGTTTTTGTGTCAACTGCAAAGCCATGATTTTGTGATGACATAAAACATCTTCCAGTTCCACTATGAGTGCACGGCAAATTGTGACCACGGTTTCCGTAGCTGAAATATTGACATATATTGAAAAAATTAAAAGGAGTGTTATAAACGTATTAATAATAGAAAGGGTCAGGTCAATTCTCGGCGTCAAGTAGACATCATGTAAACAGTAGGGTCGATTCACACCGAAATGGCAGAGGCCGGCAGCGGCCGTCAGCGACCGACAGGATACGAGCGAGCAGTAGCGCTACAAGGCGCGTGTGGCCGCGCGACCGTTCACGCCGCCACGGGTGGCCGCGCGTCCTTTTCGAGCTTCTCAAGCAATTTTGGTCTATATAAAATGTATATAAAGTTTTAAATCATTTCATAATAAAAGTGCTCGTCACGCTGCTTCCGGCCTCTGCCATTCCGGTGTAAACCGACCCTCTTATATTATAAATTACGTACCTTGTTTTGTAAGTTTTACATCCAATTGCTGTTGACAAAAGTTGATGTCCGAGACAAATACCGAATATCGGTTTGACGTTATTGATGTCGTTAACTATTTTGTTTAAATTATCTACAACTTGTTTGCACATAACCGGGTCGCCCGGACCGTTACTGATGAATAAACCATCATAATCTTTGACGTCCAACTTATGGTTCCATGGAACTAAAATTACTTTAGCATTTCTTTTAACGAGACATCTGATTTGATTATATTTTAAACCACAATCTACTGCCATTATTGTGATATCACCATTAGGATTAAATATTTTTGATTCCTGAAACCCAAAAAAATACGCATTAAGAAATGTTTTGTGATTCCGAAATACCTAAAAGTAAAAGACAGATTTCAGTACATAATATACATTTCGCAAGAACAGAATTTTCCAAATTATAAAAAAATATATCACTCATACACAAGCAGAAGTATTGATGATGAGTATTGAACTATTAATTAGGTAAGTATTATAAATTATTTATTGTCCAGTTAATAATTTCTCCATGAAAAATTGGCAACAGATCGCAAATATCCTTGGATCAGGTGATCGCCTCTTTTATAGGTAAAACCGGCAACCAAATATCAAAATGTAAAAAAATATGTATAATAGAAGTAGATAACTTTTACTATAGTTACCTTAACAGATACTTCTGCTACCAAGTTTCTTGTATTGGGATCCAACAGAGCTGGCAAGGGTCCAAAAGGGGGTGAGCCCTGTACTATCCTGCCGAGCATTACACCTTCGCGGAGTCGTTTGGTGAGTAACCTGGTGTCGATGCCACAGAGACCTGGTACGCCGTGAGACGCGAGCCAGGCTCCCAGTGATGAGCGTGCACGCCAGTGACATGCGTGAGTGCTCATTTCTCCTACTATTAATCCAGCTGCCCATATCCGGTTTGATTCGAACCACCTGAATCAAAAATATTAAAAATTATATTGTCAAGGAACTGACATTCGCGTAAGCCTAAAAGATCAAGACCGGGTAAAAACATTTCTACAGGACTATTCTGTAAACATAGTCTATGATCTATCGAATAATTTGTATCTCATAATAGCATTTGTGTAGTTTGGTTTTGTCGTACTTATATTTGAAAGGTTTTTTTTACTTACAACGTAAGTTATTATGTTTGTTTGACAAAATTTTCAAGCTGAATAAAATTAGAAATATAATGTGACGTAGTTGAAATTTGACTAATTCTTTAGTTGTAATGATGATGCATTTTCATGAAAAGTTTGACCTGATACTCCATTAAGAATTGGCTCTAAAGTAGGCAACTCAATGGAGAACATTAGTTAATTTTTTTTTTATATCAAAGCGTGTTTTATTTTTATAAAATATTTATTATTACATCTACTCAATCAAAGTATATCATTCATACCTTGGAAGTCCATGTTCGTCTTTCTCTTGCTGATCGGGAACACCATAGTTCCCCACCAAGGGATACGTCAGCACTAGTAACTGTGCGTGGTAGGACGGATCTGTCAGCGACTCCGGGTATCCCACCATGCCAGTTTGGAAGACTGCCAAATTATAGAATAGTTAGGTCTTTGGTTAGGTACATATTTATGACTAAATAAATTATAACTTATGCAAATGTTAAGTATGATGAGTTAAAAGTATCTAAATGTTAGATTCTGTTATTAACATTATGTATTAATCCACTTTACAAGGTTTGGATTATTTGATAAGTGTTATCTGAATTAATTTAAAGGTAGTTAATAAATACTAAAAAAATAATGTCTTGTGTTCCATCGTGTATCATATTTAGTCATTTGCTGATGGTTTGAAATTTTAAGATGAAAAGGAATAAAAAAACGAGCGATCATTAACATAAATAACTCTATCTATGTCTATGTTTAAAATACAAATTACGAATTATTAAAGCGCGCATTTGCGCATACAGTTTTATACGCGTTATTTATATCCTCGTAAATTTCTTCAACCGATGCTAGTCGAAGCTTTGAGAACCACTGCTATACTGCGTTCGTTTGCGGCCAGCCCGGAAATGGAAAAACACAAGTAATTCCGGCAAATAACAATAAGCAAATCACGACATTCACAACCTGATTACTGCCTTAAATTAGATAGAGTCCATATTACTTTTGACATTTACGTTTTTTTTTAGTTTTTTATAATTTGACTTGAAACTTATATCATTGTGGACACTGCATATTTTAACTGTAAACGGGTACTCACGATTTGTATTTTATTATACTTAGGACTTGAGGTCTGTTACATGACTCCTACCGTGACCAAGACCCTTGTAGCTGGGTCAAAATATCGGAAAAAATAAAAAAGGGATCGTGTGTACCCGTTTACATCAAAAATGTTGTATTTTGAAACTTCCCTAAAGTATTGTATACCTACAAAGTTTAAGTTAAGCGATTATTTTCTTCGATTTGGTTCGAATTAACTGCTACTTCTTAAATATGTATTTATTATCTCACCTATGAATATTATCAGAAAGGTTCATGAATAGTAAACATTATTGAACCTAATCATATTATTATTACATAATAATATTTATATACTGACCTACTTCACCCTCAACTGACAAGGGCGCTCCGAAACTTCTTCCTTGAAAAATGGTGCCATCGGACAACACCAGGCAACAAGGGGGCCCGACTTCACTACTTAGTTGACTTTCCTCCATTATTCTGAAAAATATAATAAAGTATAACTTAGGTGTATCTACCATACGTAAAGTTATCCAAAGTAATTTTTTTATTGTTTATGATAAATTAACACAGATTAATAAAAAAATCGTGATGTGAACACGTAATGTAATGTGAACGTTTAATATAATTTACTAACAATAAGAAGTTGTTTTGATATTCAAATTCAATACTGTAGCTTTATTTAGTTCTATCTGTATTCAATCTCCTGAAGTTATTGCAACCAGGTGTATCAGTTTCAATTTGCGGTCATTACTTTACTTATGTTAATAAACTAGATGTTTAAGGTGTTGCTCAGATCTACGAGTACGACCGCAACTTAGGTTTTATTGAGTTTGATTGATTGATTGGCGCAGACTTTATAAATAGACGAGTCCTTAGATTTTTTTTGTAACTTGTAACTTTGATTGATTTAAAATAAACTGTAAAGAATAAGTCACGATAAATAAGGATCCGTATTATAAAGTAAAATTTATGTTTTCTATAAATTATACTGAATACAGGATAAAATGGAAATAACTTGAATACAATTATTAAATAGAAATATAACTCATATGAGGACTATTAGTCCTAAAATAAAATAACTTTGTAAAATAATGAAGTAAAACAAAATAATAAGCTAATGTTGCATCGCATGCAAAGGGATTAAAAAAATACCACGAACATAGTTGTGTTCGCAAATGGTCACTACGACAAACAAATTCAATTAGGAACATGTAGATGGGCTAAGAGTAAATGCCTTAGAACAGGTCAAGTTTCTTAACCTTAAATAATTACGGGTCGGTTGTTTTGCGTCGTATCGTAACATACTCACATTTTTTAGGTTCAAGTTGCCGGCCACGTGGTAGATATCGTTGTCACCACGAAGGACGGTCCTACGCTGTCGCGGGCTGCGCAACGACAGACGGAGGCCGAGGTCGCTTCAAACTCAAACCCGACTCTTATCACGCCGTCATACTTCCTCGATTCAACCATCCCTGTCGCACCCATACAAACAAATATATTCGTCTCCCTCCTACACTGGTTGTCGAGGGTTAACGATGTGAACAATGGTATTAGTTAGAACTCTGAAGTTAGGAACATCTTATAAAGTAGTTGAACCACTTAAAATATCTTAGCGCCTTATAGGTGCAGATGATATCAATCTATCAGTTTATTCAAGGTTAGGGTAAACAAACAAACAAATTACAGAAGACCATACACATTATTCATCTATTGTATTCAGTGTGAACAGTAAATTCAAAAAATAATAATGGAAAAGAAAGCAAACAAAATTAACACGATGAAAAATGTACTAAATACTTTTTGGTTGGTTTGGGATCATGATGTTAAAATATTTATATTAATTAGAACAAACATATTTTAATATTAGTAATTAATGATATACTATTTTATTTAGATACCAATTTTAAATTTATGAAATTTAAAGGTGGCCGCACACTCACGCTAGCATTTCAGTGGCAATACTTTTTAGGTAGACTTCATAGAAATCTATCCTATTACAATGCGACTCATAGTGGACCTTTAGAAATTGTTTCAAAGTTTCACCAGGGGCCTCCAGACTTTCAAATCCGGCCCTGGAAATTTACTTACAAGAAAAATAGTTACTGTTGTTAAGTCGAAATTGATTGCTAGACAAGTCATAGATCATAACTTGGAGAGATCCATCAAACTACCGTTAGAAAAAGTTAACCTTACCCATCTACGAGTATAAATCGTAATGTGAATGTAACATTCGGGAACTCCAATCGGCATTTCACGTATGTAATTACTTGCAATAACTAATAATTACCTACCAGGCGCCAAGATATTGTAGGTAATAGTTTACCTATGCGGCAAAAAATGATAAATACTTAGTCACTGTTTCTTCATGTACTTAAAATTAATTCCCACCGGGATGATTCAAAATAAGAAAATATTATTCATGGAAATCTTTAATAATTAATAATAGTACTACTCAGATTAATTTATATTATTTAATACAATTATACAATAACATGGCGTTTATTAATAAACTTGTAATGATCAAGCAGTCATACTTGCTTGGCACTCAACAATGTGACATGAATTTGTTGGACGTAATAAAAACAAACGTGTTAGTTTTTGTACTTCTTTCTGGTATGTTGTATGTTATACTCGTAATATGGTATTGTATCTGTGGATAGTGGGGAACTGGAGAGTGAAATAGACTTTTCACTAATCTTATTTGTACCAGGCAGAGCCATTAGTAATTAAGTGAAGTCAGTCTTATTTATGACTAGTTCGGTTGAGGATGGGATAGTCTATAAATTCTATGGTGAGCTGTGCGGGCGCAGACTCCAGTTCCAAGATTTGTACGCAGTTTTCTTCAGGGGCAGGCTTCAACCATACTCCGGGCACGTATAGCGTGACTTGAGGGCCTACTCCAGGCCAGTACCGCCCAAGGTTTCGTCCGTTGATCCATACGTATCCCTGAAATAGATGTATAATTCGTATTTATTGCGTATTTTCATTACCACCCATAGTTGTCCCACTGCTAGGATCGTGTCTCCTTAAACAATATGAGGGGTACAGACCATAGTCCACCACCTTGGCTAACTGCGGATTGGCAGACTTCACACACCTTTGAGAACTTTATTGAGAACTCTTAGGTGTGCAGCTTACCTCACTATGTTTTCCACCATCAAAACAAGTGATTTTAAACTTGTATATCTTTATAACTTATAGAAAATTAGGAGTGCGAACAGGATTTGAAATCAGGACCTCGCGTTCGGAAGACCAACGTTTAGGTAAACCATTAACAAACAAATGATTGCATACTTTATAGGTAAACATACCATTTTCTACTTGATTATATACAAAATATAATTGTTGCCTTAAAATAAAATGGGCTTATTAACACGTTCACTGCGTTACGGGAAGTATTTGGTCGTATTTGACTTTCGCCCTGTGCGGCAGCTGGCAATCCTTGTTTTGCCGTCGGTGCGGGGGGTATTTTTCTAGGATATCGTGAAGGTAGAAAAGAGAAAAATATATTTTTGAGATTCTAGCTTCATATACTACCAAATTCATAAGAAAAATAGTACGGGAAGTATTTTGTCGTAACGCATAGAAATGAAAATTAATTCCTTTGGAGCGAT
>DWKA01000132.1:0-21878 GCA_018249155.1 Panoquina ocola ocola
GATTAGGTTAGGTTAAGTTATCTATATATCCATCATTAACGTTTGAAAGTTCACTGCTGGACGTAGGCCTCCTCTTATTTAACCCAGGCCTGTCATGAGTCTTGTGTCCACGTGATCTGTCTTGATGGAGAGGCCGCCCTATTCCTCTTTTTTACGAGACATGGACGCCTTCGAGGATTTTCCTTATCCAACAGTTACATGTGCTTGTTATGATGCGGCCCATTACCATTTCAGCCGATTTATCGTTTAGACTATGTCGGTTGTTAGGTTGTTTACTCTATAGTCTCTATACTTAATATCCGACAAACGCTCTGCGGTCCGTGCACTCAATCTATCTCTACATCACAATAATAAATTATTTTGTGTTTGTCAGTTAAATATAATTTTAAAAGTTTTATGAAAAAATATCTGTCACTTGCCTTATTCCATCCCAACTTGTAACATTCTGACTATACATATTTATGATAATCACCCAGTTCTTTTCTATTTTATTACACGAAAAATAATACCCGTGTAGGTAAAACGATTCCAATAAGAAATTCATGTCTTTTTTCCAATTTCATTTCAACAGTTTGAGTGCTACCAGTATTGAAAACTCAATCAAACTTAAGCTTAACTCAATCAAAAGTACTTATATTTTAGCGCAAAAAAAACGTTCCTGATAGTGTATGCCACAAAAAAATATATCGTGACGTGTGTTCAAATGGACACGAGACTCAAACCGCGTGTCTCATAGAATTATTTCTAACATTTTTAGACTCATTGTCCACCCTGAATACGAAGTCACGCTCCAAAAGAAATTAATGTCGGTGATACATACGGCCTTTGTTATATTTAATGTAGCTACCTGCTGACAACAGAACATTTACATATTTTGTACCTATTGGTCAGGCTTTTTTTGACTTCAAAGCATTTAGTTACATTTCAACTTAATAAAAAAAAGTACGTATTTATTTTTCTTCAAAAATAATCTACAACGTCTTATTCTGTTCTTATAACGTTTAATTTTTATGGGACTCTATTAATTTATTCATACCAATTATTATCAATGAAAATTTCAATATGTACAGACCTATATAAAAAAATCATAGATGATTATTGTAAGTAATTTTATTTATGTTTGTTGTTCACCATTCGTTATCACTACTTTAATCGAAGTTTACTCAAAGTTTTAAACTAAAATGCAATAGATAGTAGCGGGACACGGGTGTAACGTGTCATTGACGATCGATTTCCAGATAAACATCTTCATAGAAATACAAACAAAAGTAATGTAAACTACCATGACCTGGGTAATTTTTATGTTTGAGTTCGTCATGCTATATCACATGGCGGTAATTAAGTACCTGCTACGTAGAAAATGGAAATTGCGACGTTTATTTCAACGTAGGAAATGTGTGACGTTATTTGGAAAGCTGCATTTTATTTTATGTTCGTGTATAAAAATTAAAAGCCAACACATTCACAAGTAGTGAATATTATCATATTTTTCGTGTTCGTATAAGTGTAGGTCGTTAAGATGTCGGGAAGTGCGCTGCGGTCGTGAAGGCGCACGACTGGCGGCGCGCACGGCGCTCGTCGCACGAGCAGGTGCGCTGATCGTTCCCCTCCCTGTTGCAGAGCGGGCGATGCGGCGCGAGTAGCGCGGTGGGGCCCTGCCCGCCGCCCGTCCGGCCAATTGGGGCCCGTCTCGCCGATGATGTCATCGGAGGAGGAGGCCGACTCACACGCGCCCTACTCGGATAAGCTCCTAAAGAAACAGAAACGCGTCAGACAGCGCGTGGACGCCGGTGAGCCGCGCAATTCGTACTCGACTCTCGCGACGAACGGACCCGCGCCCGCGCGCACCGCACTGATGAGTGGCGGACTTTACGGCGCCATCTTCGAGGGCCGCCAACACTTCGGCCTCTTCGGCCCCGGCTACGCTCCGGCCGAAATGTTGAATGAACTGCTCGGCCGCGCACCCAGACAAGAGGATGCCGGCGAGGAGTCGGCGGCTGGAGATATCGCACACCGAGTTCTTCGCGACATCTTACAGAGCCGCAAGAAGGAACTCTTGAGACTCTCACCGGATAATAATAATGTACACTTAGCAAATAATAACAATGACGAACCCAAGGAAGAGAAGCGATCTCCCGAGCGACCGGTTTCCAGTGATTCCAGGCCGGACCTCGACGATGCCCTTTTAGCGCTAGAAAGCACGGGCAATTCGCGAACTTCGCCACCACCCGCGCCTTCTCAAAACGAGCTTCTACTTGATCCTAAATCGGAACCTGAAGACCGCGATAGTGACGCCTTACGTTCTTCGCCGCGACCTTTGGATGTTAAACGTGCTCGTGTTGAAAATATAGTGTCGACGATGCGTGCTAGTCCTGCTCCCCAGCAGCCCCAAGTGAATGGCTGTAAAAAGAGAAAATTGTACCACCCGCAGCAACACGACGGTGCTGCAGAACGGTATGGCAACAGTCACGGTAGTAGTGCGCAGACAGTATCGGATGACTCAGAAGATGATGTCGATCGACCACCTATTGAAAAGAAGGTAGAGGAAAAGAATGCTTTAAAATCTCAGTTAAGAAGTCTGCAGGAGCAATTTGCAGAGATGCAAGAAAAATATGTACAGCTGTGCAATAGAATGGGCCAGGAATCTGAGACTGTTGATAACGACGGTGCTTCAAGTGACGTTGAACAGAGTGATGAACCTGTGCCTAAGTTGGAACCTTCTTCGCCTGTAAAGGAAGTGCCACCTCCTCTTCCGATTCCCAATAGCACTGCACCGAATATGCTGTCCCAAGTGATGAGTAAAATGATGTCAGCAAAGATGCACGGTCATTCTGCGACCCACCCACACCTACCACCTGGTTTTAATGGTACGCTACCGATGATGCCACATCTTCAACCGCCTGATCACATGCATCCTCCGCATCCACACCAACATCTCAATAACGCAGCGGCTATGTATTTAAACGTCAGCCAAAAATTGTTCCTTGAGCAGGAGGCGCGTATGAAAGAAGCAGCGGAACACCAGCAGAATAGCCAACAACAAAGGCCACAATCCAATCAGCATTCGCCTCAACAGCGACAGCATGGTCCCACGCCGAAACCCCTACCCCTGTCTTCGGAGCTAGCCGAGCGATTAGATGCACTTCGCGTTAATGCAGGCTCCGTGGGACCCGTTTCAGGTGCTGATTTGGAAGGCTTAGCCGAGGTGCTCAAAAATGAAATCACTGCATCGTTAGCGAGCCTCATCGATTCTATTGTTACTCGTTTTGTGCATCAACGTAGAATCATAGGAAAACAATCGGAGGCGGCCGCGGCAGCTGCGGAACAACTAAATAAGGATTTGATGCGAGCGACGAGATTGCTAGATAGAAAATCACCGACACCGAAGCCACCTGAGAGGCCACCGGGACAAATGCCAGGTAACCCATCCGTTCATCACCCAGGCGCACCGAATGGCGTGCCATTTATGACCCATAATCCGATGCTAATGAGCATGAACGGACCTCGTGCGCCAGGCGGCGCGGCGTTTCCGCTGCACGCCGAGGCGAGCGGGCCCGGGCACGGCTCTCACGTGCGGCCTCCGACAGGAATGTTCCAGGCGCCGCCGAAGCCGATGGGCCCGATGTATGGAGCGATGAACGGCCACTTCGAACGCGAGCCGAACCCCGAGCAAAACGAGGCCCTCAGTCTGGTGGTGACGCCGAAAAGAAAGCGGCAGAAGGTGACGGATACCCGCGTCACGCCGCGCACCGTCAGCCGCATCTTGGGGGAGGGCGTGGGGCACTCGCCTGAGAGCAAGTTCCCGGAGTCGCCCTCGCCGCGGCCGTACCCGGGAGGCATGGCGCTGCCGACGTCCGTAGCGATACCCAATCCGTCGCTGCACGAGAGCCAGGTGTTCTCGCCGTACTCGCCGTTCTTCGGGGCGGGAGGAGGACTGGCGCGGTCGCCGCCGGCGCCCGAGCGGGACTCGCCGCCGCTGCCGCACGCGCCGGCGCTGCTGCACCCGGCGCTGCTGGCGGCGGCGCACCACGCGTCCCCGGACTACATGCGCCACCACCCCGCGCACGCGCCGCACCACCCCGGCGTGCCGCACCACCCGCAGCACATGGACGCCCAGGACCCGCACTCCGACTGCAACTCCACCGACCTGCCCTTCGAGGGGATTCCGCCTACTATATCCTTTTAAATATCACTCAACTAATTTACATTTTTACAGCTCTACGAGTGAACAAAGTAAAACTAGTTAGTAGCATTCGACGTAAATCAAAACCTTACGTGCGAACGCCCACAGATATCTTATTTCTGTAGTATTTAACCTTACGACTGCCGCCGCCTACTTCCGACTTAACAGTTAGATATTACACGACTCTGGAAATCCCACAAGTGCTGCGGTTTCTACGTTTTACGATACTTGTCTAGCGGTAAGCCTATATGGAGTCCATGAAGGAAAGAGCCTTTCAAGCAAAAATAATGCCTACTTAATTCATTCTGAACTACGTAAGTTCAATCCAATTACTACATACCTACAAACAGCTGGAACAAATGACAATTCATTCCATTGCTCTCTGAGTATAAATGAATAGACATAGGTAAATTATTTTCTCTGTTATGAAGCGGTGCATCGTAATGTTTAAATGATTAATGATCTGGCATTCTACATTACACGTTCCTATCACATATCTATCGTATGTGATTTCTGCAGTGCTACAGGCTAAGGTATACTTTATAACATTAGATGGAAACGGATTAAGACTTTGTGGTGCTTCGCATTGAGCCTACGTAATGCAAGGATATAATCAGATTTGCACAACCGTTTATCTAGCACGGCTTTAGATTTCTTGTCTCGGTTATACTACATTACCTTTATGAAGGGTTTAGACTAATACGCAGTGAAACAGAGAATAGGTATAATGTACATATTATGCCAGTTAACATATCTAAATTAGTCCTGATAGGGATAAAGTTGATCGCAATGGGACAATCCATTTCATAAACAAGTTAATTGAATCGACGTAAAACCTTGTAGGTTCGGTAATTTACAGCTTTAATTTTTTCCTGTTTCACAACTCGTTAATATTATCTCATTGGTCAATAACTTTTAATTGCTGCATATTAAAAAGTTTGGATTCCTCTCGCGAGCCCACCGGTTTCATTGAATCATCACTTAACTTCAAAACTGTATTGCTTAAAGAACAAATTGCTTGCGTTCTGTTTTCGTCGATAAAGTACTTTGAACGATTTTTGTATTGCTACAACTGAGGCTGTTGATTAAATTGAATTTTTACAAGATAAGAATTATTGCCTAATATTATTTTATTTTATAATTAATAAAAAATTGCCTAAAACCTGGCCCAGCTTATAAGTAGGTTTACCGCATTACATCGAAATCAGTTATCGGGTTTTCAAGTCATTAGAGAACAGATAAACAAACAGACAATAATTAAAAAAATATATTTTTGTATAATGTTTGAAAAAATATTTAATGTACAGGAAAAGTGCCCTTTCTTATTATAGTACTTACTTACGTGTACCCTTTGTAGAGTTTAAGAGACATTTTTCACCAATATATCCTTGACTCCTGTGTACTCTTCAACGCTCACCCCGATGCACCTGCGCAAGGCCAAGCTGATGTTCTTCTGGGTGCGGTACCCCAGCTCCGCGGTCCTCAAGATGTACTTCCCCGACATCAAGTTCAACAAAAACAATACCGCCCAGCTCGTCAAATGGTTCTCCAACTTTCGGTAAGTTTTTTTTTCTTTTTATAAGGTAGAGCTTGACCACAATTCCACTCGGTGAAAAGTGGTGACGATCTATTAAGTCTATCTTCATCTTTTACATAACTGTAATAGCCTTGATAGGACTTGGGTTCGATTCCCGGTTTATACTTAATTTTAATTGTAAGTAAATGTATAATCCGCTACGATATAATAAATAGGAGTATTCATGTGAATAATTTTACTAATCTTTATTAACCTAAAATTTAAGGAAAATTATGATCTTTTCGAAATAGTAGATTTGGAGAAACACTCTATTTTTTATTGAAGTAATTAATTTTCATAGACTATCTACGGTAAATATATTAAATCTAGTAAAAGCTATTTTTTAAAGGCATTATCCCTCGTTTAAACTTAAATGTTATCAATCATAATATAGTTGTAGCAGCTAAACAAACAGCTTTGTCTTATCAAACGGATTTCCTTTTAGTGACAAGTAGGTATTACTCTTCTTTTAACTTGATACCCTGAAAAATATAATTATTATATCCAGTTATTAGTTTCCTGTGTCTAACGGATATAAATGTGGAAAATCCCTCGATAAAATCCTTCCTTTTAATAATTAAAGTAATAATGAAATGCCTTATTAAGTATCCAATACCTACTATTAATTATTTTACCAAGTAATAATTCCCAATTATTCATTAGGTATTATTATGATTACGCAATTCTGTCGATAACGTTGCATTCGTTGAATATTATAGATACCTACTCGTAAAATTATTTTTACATCTCCATTAGACTTAGGTATATGAAACATCAATAAAAATAATCGTAACAAATTAAGAAAATACAAAAAATATAATATTATTATAAAAGTCTCAATAAAGATTTTTTTTCACATAAAGACAACAAAAATCATTAATGGCCACTAAACTCAATCATAGTTTCTTGGTAGCAATCGATAATTTGATTGTCCGAATAATTTGCTCAAGGGTTGGGAATTCACTATTTCCTAATTATGAAATTTAGGGTGCCTCCCCAAATAGAATGATTCGCGACGCCTTCAAACAAACGCACTCTTCGTTTGAATAGCGTCAACGGTTTATACGATATTTAAACATTATGCCTCTTTTAATTAGATATAGCGTGTTTTCATTTATGTTTATCATTACACTACATTTAAACAAAAGTTAAACATTTGAATGCAAAAAATAATTAAAAAAGTACTAAGGCAGTAAGTACCTAAGTGAGTTCCATTTTAAGGAATCATAAAAAATTAAAGCTGTTTCTAGAAACAAAAATCGCAGTTCACATAATTAATTAGGTAACAAATAATCGTGTCATGATATTAATAGCCCAATTCTTGACTCAAAAATTTTTTTTTAATGAAATTTATAATAATTAAGTATAGGTACTATTTTCAGCTTGCCTACTTTATCGGATATTATGTAATAAGTACATTATCTCCTCTTTAAATTAATTTACAATATCATATTATTTCCTTATTAATAAAATTTATCTTGTGGTTCGTAATTAAATTGTAACTTAATTAAATTTTAAATAAGTAGGTACCCCGCAATAATAAACGGCTTGTCAAATTATGAGTAAGATATTGTAAATAGGATAACTAATATTAGTATCTATATTTAGCTAAAGCCTGCGGTGAGGTTTATTATCAAAAACGTATAATACCTTATATGTATAATTGTATAATTATTCTCTACCGATCTGCACTGAAACAGTGTGGAATATGCTCTACGCCTGCTTGATAAGAGAGGCATATGAACTGTTGTGGAGAAGAACCTTTGATTATAAATTACAAAAAATGTATTTATTCCTGTCATTATAAGATCACGAATACGAAAAGTAACAAAAATATTGATATTATTCATTGTACTTACAACGTTAGTAATGGCAAAATGAATAATTACAACTTACAGTAAATTATAGCAACGCACGGTGCTCAGTTAAATATAAATCTCAATATATGTCATATAAAGTAACGTGGCTAGGCCCTCAGTATTGATTTCTACTCGAATAATTCCGCTATCTAAGTCCAGTGATAACAACCACCTGCACGGGCGCGCGTCTCTGATAATTTCCCCTTACTTACATCAACAGATTTCCCCCTTTTTCCTCAAATACGCTATCCGATATTGATATTAAAATGTATTTGTTTACACGACATACGTACACTCACACAGATAGAGACGATTTGATTAAAGTCCACATTTTTTTATTTATAGCGAATATTTATTTCAATTCGGTATTGAATTGAGAATTCGTGTTGTTAGTTTAACCATACAAATAACCATAGCTCGTGGTTATTTAAAACAAAGGCAATCAGATGACTTCATATTATCTATAGATTTTTTCACACAATATTTAGGTACATACCTACCTAATACGTTACTAATTTGGTATTGTTTATTGTCAAAAAATCAAAGTCATGAAAACATAAAAAAGAATATTGATAAAACTACTAAAAGTAAGTAGGCTTGTGCGATTAACTGAGTCTCTCCTCCTTTTTGAAGTCCGTAAAAATGATGACTTTCCAAAAATTTTGACATCACAATCCAACCTAAAAAATAAAATTAGAACTTAATTATAGTTACAGAAAAATCGTCACTAAACATCACTAACAAAAGTCAAATGATAAATTTTATTCATAATTCTTTTAGTTTAAGTGAGTGGTATAATGACCATATATTTTCAGTGTTTACCTAACACTTCAAGTGTTATATCAACGCTCATATTAAAGCTTTCTACTGATATCTCAAGCCAGCACTATCATATCTAAGTTAGATAAGGGAAAACTTGTAAAAGCTCTGATAAGATTATTTGTAATACTTTAGTACGTTAGATATAAATGTTTATATAAGTGAATACAGTAGAAAAATTAAATAATAAATGCCATTTACTTATTTATTCAAGTTAGTTTTGTTGGTAAGGTTGATTGGCTGTGATATAACACATAAATACATGTTAATTTATACTTTAGATATAAGATCACAGTAAAAAAAACTAACGAAACCGATCATTTTACATTTCCATGCAACAAAGAAACAAGTCGTAATACGTCGTTTTCTTCAAACAACTTGGACCATTAGTATTGTTCGCTAATGGCACGTGGACAACGGAAAGCGGCCATTTCCTCGCGATAAACATCGGAAAGGACCGAACGGGTGAGGGCGCCACAATCGCGACCAATTACAAGCAAGGCGCGGACTTTGACTACCTCCAATAATAAATGACATTTTAAATTTACGGAAACGTCGATTAGTAGCCCCCTTGACGACTGCTGGAAGTTTTATTTTGAAAGAATCTTTAAAAATTTAAAACACATATCAGAAAAAAATATAAAAAGCAGTCGAATTAGAATTATAAAGACACTATAATATACATAGGATATGTAAAAAATGTAAATATATTTTTTCTAAATTCCTCACGGGCGAACCCGCGAGCGTAAACTAGTGTCAAATAAAAGTCATCTGAAAACCTCATTAAAAATGGAACCAATTTTAAATTACCATTGAAGTGCATTATCGCGATATCGCTGTTATTAACGAAAGACTGCGTTAATGAACATTTTTTCAAATACAAATCATTATGTTTTAATCTTGTCAACGATTATAAACATGCGATAGCCTTTAACCACTATAAATCACCAATTAACTGGCGGTACTTATTAAGCTATCGTAACCGGATAAGAAAGGCGTAAAAAGTTGCTACAAAAAAGCTTGTAAAGGCGTAATAATTTCAGTGCTCGGGAAACAGCGTGAGTATAAGATGTGGTAACATGTGGCTACTTGCTGTGCCTCACTTCTAAAGGGCACTAGTAGTAAGAGCTCTCCTTACCCGTCTTTTAGAGCCGCTTCGTAGCAGCTTCTACAACACCTCTAACATCCATTTTTCCAGAAGTAAAATAAAAAAAACTGCGTAATTTTTACGACGAAATAGACAGATTTTTAGAAACAATAATGTTATAGGGGTATAGAAAAGTACGTAGTATAATTATAAAATGTGTAATTATGTCCATAAAATTATACCCGTGTATATACGACGCGTGCAAGAAAAATAAATAAATAATATAAATGTTTTATATTTTTATTAAAATTAGAATAATCTGCTGACATCTCTTGTTACCACTTCACGTATTTGTCAATTAATGTAATTTCTTCGCGTTGCTTAAAAGTCTACAGAACTGTATTTCAACTGACAAAAATTAAAATGTTACACCACGAAATTACTCTGCGCCACATTTCTCGATTCTCGACATGCACACAGTCTTTGTAAACTCTCCGGGGGCAAAACAAACCTCCTTCACTCAAAGTCGATGCAAAGACAAATTCTTTTGGTGCACGAACTCAAAGAAGTGCGCGGGCCCGCAAACAAAGACTCACTCGCAGAATTAGCCCGCAACGATAGGACTAATTAGCAACGGTTACTCGTTAAGTTATTTCGCTTAATTAAGTTACGCAGAAGTGGTCTGCGGACGGGCCGTCAGAAGGCGTCGTAAATTGTTAGAATACGGGCAACACTCCAATTAATCTTTTTACACATCCAACTAGTCGTATGAGGGGCTGCACTTAGACGACTCTACCTTTTTAAACGCTCACACACGGCGACTGTTACTTCACAACAACGCAGCGCGCCGGCCACTGATGACACTTCTGAATAACTAAACTACTACCTACTGCTTATTTAATTCAAACGAATTTTAATTACGCACTCGTATCAAAGCAGTCAAACGAAACATCTCGCCAGCCACCCGCGAACCCGCCTTACCGTTAATAAACACCGGGAAATAACGATTTGCGAACGTAAATATTAATTATGACATTAATAATATAATCTGATGTTTTGTTAATTCAACTGAGAATAAATTCTCTCGTTCGTAAGGACTCTCACAGCCGGCAACGGAAATGTTGCCGACCTTACGTCGCAATTTTCACATGCCTTTTTAACTTACCGCGCTAACTCGCTTCGTACATATTTAGTTCAATATTAAATTTTTGTAATTAAAAACTTGAGTGCGCAATTTTATTTTGAAACACTCGAAATGTTATCAAAGTGTGAAGGAAAATATAGCGGGCGGACCTCTAAACATAGGGTAAGAGTGTAGTTACTCGTCGTGTATGAAATAACCATCCCTCGACGTGTGGAGTCGCCTTGCAGGTTATTGTATGCGTTGACTGTGAAATTTAATTGGTTGGCTAATACAGTGCACCGTGGAGTCTAATTTACGTGTTAACGTTTTTAATAAGGCCCGGCGAGCTAGGGCGACAAGTGGCCGGCCGTTTATATCGCGCAACACTCGTACGAACACCTCCAGTAATTAATACGACCCTTTCGAGAAAGCTTATGAGTAGGTTTACTTCTCAAACGTTGCTAATTACAGCATACGAGCATTCACTTCTTATTATAAAGAAATAGTGCCTAGAAACATTTACGCGTTGCTTTATGCTCAGTGTGCATTCGTCAAGGAATTCGAATAAGGACGTAAGTCGTAACCTACAAAGAATGTCACGCCTCAGTACTAAATTGTAGCTAACGTGTCTTAGTTCCGAATGTTAAGGTTTACACGCACGCGACGAAGCAGCTAATAGGCGAGGGCGAGGCAGAATATTTACATATCATTGCGATACGCCACCATTATAAAAAATTAGCCTTTCGCCGGCCATCATCGTTAATAATATAATTAAAACATGCGAAGGCGCGGTCCTACTTATCGTTGTAATCAAGAAAAGCATATGATGTGTACATTGTACAGTTTTGTACTGGAGTGAACGTATATCATTGTATACTTTGCTTTGTAAAGTTTTGTTTGTTAAAATTTTGTCCTTGTCGCAAAAGTTTCACTTTAAAAATCGAATGATAGGTGCGCAGTTCCTACTGGAACTCGGGCCTTATTTAATCTAAGTTACAATATGTACAACCAATTAAATGTTTAATAAATCATAAAATAGACCACATTATTCATACATCACTTCACATAAAATTCATGGAAGCAAAATAACGTTGACGCAGCACTTCAGTAATCTCAAAATCGATATCTCGTATTCGCTAGTTCGAAGCCAATATTCACATCACTAGTCATCCACGTGGCTGCTTCACTGGCAACACGAGCGTGTGTAATCCATCAACTAATGAAAGAGTAATTAGAAAAGTGGAGGTTTCTTCCGACCGCCTATCTTGTCTTCGATGGGCCATTAGGTTTTTTTAATTACCCCACCCTGCACGCATTGCGATCGTGATTACGATTACGAATTTAGGGTTAATAAAATTGTATAATATTATGTTAACTTAGATCTGGAACAATCATGGATCAACTGTAATGGTTAGGCAGTATAAGTTAGCATCAACATTATCAACATACAAATCGTAAAACATTTAGTAACTTTGAAAAACAAATACCTACGCCAGACTTTTGTTGCCAATAACGAACAACCACGCCTTACTTCTCCTGCTATGAGTGATTAAAACATGACTTCAGTATTCCCAAGGATCGGATTAAGCGACCTTATTCGTTAAATAATAGCACTTTGAGGCAATGTGAGGTCGTGAGGTCGGGCGCGCCTTGGTCTCGAAGGAGCGGGCGCGGCTTCTTTCATTAGTAACCTTAAAAACCTTAATACGCTTCTAATGACAATGACACACACGGACATACTTTAGGCGCGGATGGTCACGCGATGGTTTTTTTTTTAATTGGAGAGAAGTTAAACAAAGAATTAGAAATTACTTACAAACGGAAGTGATGCTACGTAATTAAATATTTATTTGAATGATAGGTTTCATTTATATTATTGTTAATTTTTCCAAGTAGATAAATGGGAAAATCTGTTTGACATAATATTGATTTTAGTCTTGGATTATATTTAGGTTAATAAAGCAATTACAAAATATAGTGACTAAAGGATATTTAGATTTTTAGTTGTAATTAAATATCAAACGGTGTATGATTTTCTACGAATTTTGCAATACTGCATGTTTACATCTAGTACATAATACATATTTCTATGGTAACATTCTGTTGTGAGAAATGTAAACAAAGAGATACGTATTTAATTATTAATAATTTTATCTACGTTCGCGTTTATTTGTAGCATTTGTGGGCTGTGTGATAATTGCGAACTCTTGATACTGCTGAATATATATTATTTGAAAATTATTCAAAGAACGTATAATGTTACTACAAAAGTTGCCTACATGGTTTCGCTATTGAAAGGATTAGACCAAAATCTATGTTCCGTTACAAATACGTAAAATATAAAAACTAAATCATACGAAAATAGATAAAAATAGTCACATAAACAATACTACAACTCCGCATGTATAATTATTAAATTAAGTAAGTATATAAAATTAAACTAAAAATACGAAAAGTTATAGTAAATACGTAAAAGCATCCCTAAATACTGATAAAAAGAGCGTACGTACTACAGGCAAAATACTACAAAGTTAGAACGATCTTGACATCGGACTATACTCGAATAATAAAAGTATTATTGTGCCACTTCGTTATCAACAGAACTGTTGTCCTTGTTTTATCCTCGGCCAGTCTTTGGTCCAACGACCACTATCGTATTGGAACGGAAGTGGACCAACTCGTCATATCGCTTCGAAGTCCTTCCTTAACCGACCAATCGCTTTAGATCTCTAACGCTTCGTCATATTTATATCCCTCAGTGTCCCGCTCCAGTTACCACGGTTCAAAAACGATTGGACACATAACCAAGACAACGATAATGTATAAATTGTATAATATTAATTATGGCGTTTTACATCTTTGTGTTAATTAGAGGAAACACGTGTTATTGAACTTAAAGGAAGTCATGGTTTCTTTTGATAACAGAACGTTGCGTGTGTAAACAATTATAATATAAATTGCATTATTTCTGCATTCCAACTTATGTATAAGTAGGTATCTATACTAATTATACAAAGCTGAAGAGTTTGTTTGAACGCGCTAATACCAAGAACTACTGGACTATTGGAAAAATATTGTCCATTTATCCAGGAAGGACAACCTCACGACGATAAGATGAATAGGAGAAGAGCAATATTTTTAAGAGCTATATTTTTCCCGAAACGAAGCAAGGGCGTGCAGCTAGTGTATTATAAATTCACATTTTGATTCAACTAATGATTTCGTTTTGTTTATCCGACGATACATTTGTAGTGCTACTAAGTAGCTAGCTATAGGTATGAAGAGGATAATTGTATCAATATATTTTTGATTGTACATATTTATAAGAGATGTTTCAGCAGATGCAATGTTCTAAACGGTATGCTTATTTTGAATCAGTATCGCATGTAGATGTTGCTTACATACTTTTGCTCGAAACGTAGTGAAAAGCTGTTCAATAATAAAAACCCAGGAGTAACCGATATGTCATCGATGAACAAAAGGTTGCCTTTTTTGCTTGTAGTATACGTAAAACACATCGTAAGAAATGACATTGACAGACAGGTGTGAAAAGGCGCGGTAGGCTGCCCGCTTGGGAAATTATGAAAGTGCCGTAACTAAACGACAAGTTTCTGGCTCGCCCTAAGACATAATAAATTAAAGTATATTTTACACATGTACACACGTATCATTACGATATAAAACTGTAATCTGCCTTGTAATTAGGTACTATGTTCGGTAAAACATAAATTGGGTATTAACCCACACTTAACAAGTTTACAATGATGTCGCCAAGTTTTTCTTGCGCTCCGATATTTTATTTCATATACTTAATTAGCGGTAGTCATTTACATGCTACATCTAATTGACTTTAGATAATAACCTACGTAAATACTTGAAACTATTGATTATGACGTCCTGTTGTAGGCAATCTTCTAAAGAAATTAAAAAATAAAATTTAAAACTACTTGCGAAATAATCAACTTATTATTCTCGGTGGTTCCTTAAAGCGGCAAAACATTCGAATTTAACGGTTCATTTTACAGCGCATATTTAAAAAGGTCATAAGGAAAGACTTATTAATTAGAACTATGCCTAGTGAACACGTTTCCGTGAGACTGCGTAAATAAGTAAGTGAAGTACAGGCAATAACACAAGTGGGAACATACGCTGCATAGGAAATCTTAGTATTAAATAGCAATGTCGAAGGCCCCAGGGAAATAACTTGAGTAAACTGAAAATGCGATGGCAAGCAGGCGGTTTGACGTAATGACGCCTCCAACACTACTAGTAATTATCGTTAGACACGTGAACATTGTGCATATTTAAAATATACCGGAAACTATATGAAACTCTGCTCAGCTTACAATATTCTGTTGATTTTTTGACCTCGCAAATAAGTTAAAGAAATAAGTACCTACCTGTGATTTATTGATGTAATTAATTCGGATATGATTACTCTTTAGAAATATTACTAGTTCTAGATATAACTTATTTTATAGCGAAGCAAAACGAAAGGGATCTTTTGTGTTAGACACCAACAATTAGCGTTAACATTTTATATTTATTTAACGATATAATTTTATAAGTATTTAGTTTTCAGCAATTTAGGGAATATTACTTATCAATCTTTACGTAAAAAAGTAATGAACGGACTCTAGTTCTATATTATTACGTATTTCTTTAATTATTTCCTAAATCCGTAGTCAATCACGGCATCAAATAATTCGTCAACTCGTTTTGAATTTAAAGCATTCATGTGTTTTGAAACTATGAAACGAAAATGCGACACTAAAGAGAGAAACATTAGCCGACGAGATACTATATAACTATCTGTCGATTCCTATTCTCAGTCTCCTTAATACGATACAATATATAATTCCGAGTTTCACGATAATGATACATACATATTACATAATATGTACTAGTAATATCTTTAAACTGAAAGGAGAAGACCTATATAAAAAGAAAATCTTTAGTTTCAGACAAGCAAAAGAAGCAAGTGATAGGTATTTTCCATCAGAATTTTCCCTTTTACGGCACGAACAAGCTCGCAAATTAAATCGTATTATTAGCAATATTTTTACAAACATGTTACTTTTTAATTTTTATTCCGCTCTCCAAAAGTGATGTCTGAAATATCTTCTTGTGTGAATACGCAGGATTTTTTGCTCGCACGTGGATTTATTCGTACAGATTCGAAAACCATCAAACGACTTGGAGTTTTTATATTTTTTAAGTAGGTTTGTACTCGGGCTCGAACGTTAAAAAGGAGTCCTCGAAATGAGTTTTGAAACTGTCTCATAAGAGTAATTAGCGAACTAATCCTGAAATCAAGTAGCCGCGAACGGTCAGCTTTGTGCCTCGCCCTTAAACTGCATCGTCTGTTCAACCCTTTTTTTCGAAATTTTAATACCGAGTATAGTTGGGGTAATAAAATCTCCGCAAGCACTCAAATGAGCTGAACTTTTGAAGCGTGGGGTACAAGACAGAGGCAGGTCAGCGGAGGGAGTCATTTACCAGGGCCGCATTCCGGCTGATTGACGGGACGTCGATTCCTATAATCGAATTTCCTAAACGAACTTACTTTTTACCCGTCTATCTTCCGTTCTCTCATTTATGCAGGTTTATTTTTTGAGGAAAACCAAGCGGTATTACGTTATGCTATTTTGTATGCCGTAAAAGATAAGGGAATATTTCGCGAGAAAGTTGCCGGTTTAGTATGGAGATATAGATAATTGTCTCCGGCCCGCATGTTTTGCGCCGAAATGTACCTACTTACGACACAACGTTAGCTTTTTGCAAGCAACGTTTTAAATTGCAGATAAGTATTATACTCCGATTGTACGGAAGCAATAATTTTGTATTAGGTTAAAAGTGTAACGCCTATAAAACTGTCATAAAACAATACAATATCTTGATAATTTGCTTACAATATAAGTACCTACCCTAACAGTAAATCGCAACTAGTACAATAAACGCATTTTACCTGTCTTTCCCGTACCTACGACACAAATTTGGTAGTATGTTAAAAACCCTCTAAAATGCACCATGCAATAACGTTATCGCATAATGAAAGTACGCGATTACGTCACACAGCGAGCGAGGTAATAATTTACTTTGACGTTTGTCTCAATCCGGCCCTGGCTGGACGGCGCAGTCTGAAAAAAAGTTTTTTCACTAACTGAAGCATTAATCCGGCCCGGTATTAGTTTACTCGCTCTTACACGAGCCTATGTGTGCGTGATGCGCGTGTGTGCTACCGGCTGACTTTCGCGCAGACAGTGAACGCACAGAGGCGTCGCGTTACACGAAAACTCGCGATTTTTCGTCAACTGCGCAAAGTCAACTTTTTCAATACAATATAGGAAGCGCTACAGTTCGGAATGCTTGCAGGTCGAAGTTATTTTCGGCATGTAGCACCAACAACTTTCACATGGAACGCCAGAAAAGTGTCTCTGACTTTGTTGCTGTCAATTATAAACTTTTTCGAATTTTAAAAATGGAAAACGCACTCTATTGTTATCGCAAATAAGCCAGTACTACACACAAGTTGGTAGTAGAAGACCTTACGATGAGCACGAATACATATATTAATAGTTAAATCAGTTGACGTTAAATGCTTATTAAAAAAATCTCTCGCGTTAGAGTGCTCTGCCTGCAGTCTGTGGCCGCTCACTCTGGCGTACTTCGCGAAAGCTGGACTCCGTCCACTCACCCACACACCCCCGCGCCGCACCACTACAGATGCACCTAGTACATAACGCGTAATACCTCCCCCCTATCATTTGAGCGACTCCGGCCTGCATCAGGTTTTAATAACCATTGTATTTGGCAACGATCGAAATGAGTATGTTTGGAAAAGTCAGTGGATGTCTGGAAACTATTTTTCGGTCGGGAGCCAAAGTTGCGTACGGTTTATGAGTTTTTTGACCGCTCTATGTAAATATATGAAGGGACTGTAGTCTTGTATATAAATTCGTGTCTGATTTTTTTTTGGTATTGGATTTGGGCGAGTGGCGTCAATAGTAGGAGCGGGTTAATTCGAGCTCGCGCCGCCATTATTTTGAGACCCTTTATTTGGAAAACATTGGAAAGTTTTTTTTTACCTGAATTTTATTTTGCTCGCCGCGTTGGGACTCTGTTTTGGTGGATTTGTCACAGTTGTGATGAGTAGGACATTGACGAGGAAATTGCTGTTTTCAAACGTGTTTTTTTTAATAACCTAACTTCGCAGTTCTGTAGCGTAACATTTAAATACGACGACAAAAATACGAAAATGTTATTTAATGAAACTTGGAAAATGACAATCAATATTTTTCCCGTTACTTACCACAGACTTAGAGAAGAGTGAGGTTCTTACCCTCTTATCAGTATTACGGTATGCAGCCCGCATCAAACACTCAACAAAGCAGGCATTAAAATAAGAACTAGATTACCGTTTGACACACGCAATGACCTATATTCCGCAATAACATTTCTTTATACGCATATTGATTCGTATTTTCTTATAATGTATAGTTGGTAAAACAAGACAATCTTACAAAAAAATTGTGAATAAATGAACAGTTTAAAAACTTTAAATACGCATTTATACCAAAAGAAGACCTTTGAAAAGTTCGTCCAGAGTCAACCCTAAGTAGTGTCATATCATACAGTCAGATAGGCAGGGGACGGTGGTTCTATCAGCCCGTTTACTAAACATAAAAACTCTTATAAAACACATTTTCATCGGAACTAAGTTGTAGTCAATCCTAAATCTGTGAAATATATCAGTTAAATAAAAGTTAAAAAAATATGCAATACGTTCTATAGTATAATTTTTACCACACCGAATATCATCTAATACTTTAAATGTAAAAAACATCAACATAAATTTAAACAATCGTCTACTACGTACCGAATTTAAAAAATAACGGTCGCTTGCCTAGTGGAATCAAGTTTGGTTCACAAAGATCGTAACTCGTAAGTATTCGCACCGAACAAGTCAACAATAGAAGGAAGACTTTAAAAAAAATAAACAATAACCTGACCCCTCGAGCAACGTCTTAGCGATTGGCTGGCCACAGACCTTACTAACGACAGAAATGGCTGCTACGATTAAAGTACATCTCTTAAAATGCTTCCATGCTAAAAAATCCGATGCGAAATCACTAATAGGTACAATGGTAATACAAACAAACATTTGCTTTATATCTTTCATAAATGATAAACTGTTTTTTTAACTTGAACTAAACTTGACTAGTAAAAGAATTAACTTATGTAACATAAAAATGTAGAGTTCTTTAATTATATTGATTCATGTTTATTATTTTTTCAAATATTATCCAAGTGTTCAAAATGTATCATTTTATTGCAGTTTCGCTGTTAACGTTATCGCCCTATCTATTCATTTTGTTAATCTGTGCAGCATTATGGTTTCACACGGGAATCGAATGTTTCCTTGAGGGGGACTCGTAAGACGCGCGGAGATTTGCTCTAACCCCACTTTATGGGTACATTACGACTTAAAATTTGCGCCTCAAGAATGAGCAAGGATTTATCTAATTTGTCGTTGATACGAGTAGTTTTGTATTTTTGATTTGTGTGTTTCCCCACTTGTGGTCAGCAGGGATTATTGTCTTAAGATGTATGATACATAATGATGATGTTTATTCATTGTTGTAACGATTGTTGTACCTATGTTATATCTAAAGGACTAATGGCTTCAACCCATTAAAGGTATACCTTCACAAAATGTTGCAAATTTGATGGACATCTTAGTGCCTCTTGCCTCAGAAGGGAATAAAACCTAGCTTTATTGAGTCCACCTTCTCTTTCTCATTTGTGATTCAAGGGTGTCTAAAATAAGCCACTAGAAAGCGCTAGCTAGCACTTGTAATATTTAAAAGAATCGATAAAAATTGTAATTACGATTCATAAACAAGTATTTTCAAAGTTTTAGAGCGAAAAATATTCTTCAGTTTGAGCTTCGAACAAAGAAGAATTTTAATTAGGTTTTGTGGAGCCAAGTTTAAGATTAAAAGTATTGAGATTCGGTCTTATTTTTGAGAAAACAATGCTTCCAACTTCGCTGGAGCAAAGAAAGTCGTACTTCCTCAGTTTCAATTCCGTGCCATTTTACGTTGCTTTAGCTTTCAAAAGATCTGCCAAAAAAAGTTCCAACTGCATTCATCGAACAATGAACCAAGACGTTCGTTTCCAGGTAGACGCAAGATGCGATATCTTAAGAAATAAGGAGACAAAACAATACAGAAATGTTACACCTAAATCACAACTTTGCTAACTTAAACTTAACGTCCAAATTCCAACGAATGATTACAATTTTTTCGCAATATCACCATTGCAAAGCCCAATCTGAAATGCTTGGTTTGACAGCACGTTGACTTATTTGTGAACTTAAATATAAGAAAGTAGAGTCCGGTTTAGTTTGAAGGGAACGCGTACAATTCACAATAGAACAGCTGATTCCCACAGTAACGGTTTTTAATTCAAAATGATATATTTTATTCCATTTGCCTGAGAAAGATAAATAATTGTGGACGTTAGCATGCTTCATCGAAACTATCATATTATTATCATGTGGTTAAATTTGGCCTCATTTACAGTTTACTATGATTATAACTTCGACAATATTATCTAAGAATATGTGAAAGATAGATAAGTCACAGCTCCATTTTTTAAAATAAGTATTAGATACATATATTTCGGTAAAATAATCCTTTGTGAAGATTCGCATTATCAGGACATCTTTTACGTTCTCAACGATAAAGTCAATCGGCATTTCGCCAGCATGGGAAATTGGGCATGCACGAGATTTGATGTTACCAATGTCAAATCGCTCTAATATCAAGAACTTACCAGAGCTGCTTCCGATATCATATAAATAATGTCAACTGTGCAGATTTAGGCATAGTTAATAAGTAAGTAATGATAGAATTCACTTTAAGTACAATTTTATTTATCAAGGTATCTCTAAAAGGTGAAAGATCTGGGAATGCCTGCTAGGCTAAGGTGACAGATTGTAATATGTAGTTAGATTGTGGATGTTCTTTACGAGTGTATTGAAAGTATCGAGACCTACTTATGTATCGCCCGCATACGGGCGGCACGCAAGCTGCTTATAAATGACGTCCTTTGCAGGAGATCACAATCTTAATTATGCCGAGAAACTTGAGCAGTAAATTCTAAAATTTAGTGCACTGTCATTCTATTCCATTTTGTATTTGTTGAAGACCTGTTGAACATCATGCTAAGCAACTAGAAGTAGATTCATTTTTGTAGTATGAAATACACAAACATCTAAGATTCAGTAACAATATTTCTGCATCTTTGTCGATAATTTGTCGTATTCTCTTCAACTTGTATATACTTACCTTCGCTGTTCTCTGTTCAAAACACTACAAAACAAAACAAAAGTTAGACTGATAGGGAATGTTTATTGTTTATGGCATTGAACCACCTTTTGTATCAGTTAGTTTAAAAGGTAATAATAATACTAGCTTACGCTAAGCTATAATACAATATCGGTTTAAGTTCATTGACCGAACACAAGAATTTTAGTAGTCCGTGGGACGGTTCGTTATCTAAAGAAGAGTATTCCAGTAATCACTTCCCTCACATAACACTCAACATCTTAATAAGTGCCGACTATTTAATTGCTTCATCTGGTAGTACTTATCAACATGTCGCTAATGAAACTGATGACTATTTTCCTAACCGTATTATGCCATCAATGCCATGTGAAGATTTTATTTGTTTTGTATTATTTATCTTGTCACTTAAGGGACTAGGTATCCTGTTCAGTTGTGGGGACTAGCGGACGTAACAGCGTTAGAAAAAAAGGTGTTAGTAATATACATCATAATATTATTTTGTAAATTCATTAAATAAAAATGTTTGTATTTCCATTATAGGGTAAACTATATAATGATTGGCACTTTAAGAAAATCTTGTCATGATTTGTTTTGTAAAAATTATACTACATGTTAGATTTTAATGAAAGCATCGTAAAAGGTTTTAAGCACTAATCTTTTAAGAAATTAAAACACATTTATTCAGGTAATCACAGTACAATGAACAAAAAATTAACAAAAATTAAACATGTTCCTAAAAGTATAGTCATTGGCAGCAAGAGTACAATGATTGTCACATAAGAACTAGTCATTGGCACTAAATATGAATGAGCATTTTTTTAAATTATTATTCTTAAATATTTAGATAAAACCCAAGTATTCATGTCGGAGACATGT
>DWKA01000133.1:0-21867 GCA_018249155.1 Panoquina ocola ocola
CTCTCCTCGTAACTGAGAAGGCCTAGAGATCATTCCCCACCACGCTGCTCCAATGCAGATTGGTGGAAGGAGAGTATATTGACCACAAAGGAACTTGATACGAGACTTTCGTTGTACTATCATTAGTTAAGGATAGGAGTGGTGGTATCATAGATGGATAGAGCACCTTACATCTTAACATGTAAATACATATAGTATTGGAGGACACCTGGCGATTTCCAGTTCAAATCCCACGCGACAAACTGAATTTGGTACAAAGTAATTATCATTTTTGCTTCGTTGGTTCGAAACCGTGTTCTGGTCATATCAAAATTACTGCTACATAGTTCACTGAACTAGTTTGAAAAACAAAGAGCACTTTTACTTCATAATAATGTATATTGTTTATACTTGTAATGATATACATTAAGGTATGGCTTTACATATTTATGTATGTATAGTTATTCAGTTCGTTTTATAATAAAACTGAAAGCGCGATGCATAAAGTGGATGGTTGAGGCGGTTTTTATTGACGCTAATTTAAAAATAAAAGTTAATTGTTTTTTAACGACACGAAATTTTCCAACATCATAGTGTCTAAAGACAGAGTGCGCAATATTTATTTGCGCACTCAGTGCTTTAAATACAAACTGACAACAACAGAAAGTTTTACGATTGCAACGCGCACCGTTCCTCGGTACCGTAATATAAATTAGAGATTTCTAAGTTATATCAATTTAACAATCCACAATCATAATATACTTAATAATTATTATTATTAGATTTTATTGAAGCAAACGTGAATTAGAATATTTCTTCGGACTTTCATTAATTATTAAATCTGAGATTATACTCAGCCTACTTACACAAAACTGATATACCATTAAAATGAAATATAAAACCCTTTTTGATTGATAACACTAAATCCAGTTAACAGCTACCAAACAAACAAAACAGAAATTAAAAAATGTTTGAACAGTAGAGGAAGAGTTTTATATTAACCTATTTATTTAATTTAGAAATAATTTATGTTACTCACCAGGAAGTCAAACACGCTCTGTCCGAGCATTTCGAACGCTATACACATGTGTCCGTGGTATTCGAACCAGTCCAACATCTTCACACACAAGCTGAAACAAACAGATTGCGGTTACAATGGTTTACATGCCTGTAGCAAAGTTTACAGCTGGTTACAGGGAGTATAGTCATCTACAAGCAACTTGGCAAGAGTCTGACAGAGACATTTTACATGTGCAGGAGTAGGTTTGCTATGCCTTTTGTTCTGCGCATCTAACTGTCTCTTTCAAACTTTTTCCAAGTTCCATGCCGATGACTATTCTGGGCAGTACTACCATCTACTGATGCATACGTGACAGATAACTGTTAGTTGTCAAATCAATAATATCATTACTGGTATTATGGCAACCAGTGTCTTACTTACTTCAGTTAGCCGCCAAACTACTCTTTGAGTTTGGCAGTTTTTTGTTTCTTGGTCTTGGTCTTTCTGGTCGTTTGTAAGGCTATTTACAAAAAGTAGTTCAATAAGCCGACTGGAAAGTTCTAGAACATTGACAGCTCATCTAGACCTGTCAAGTCACAGCTAGGTGGTGACCAATTGTAGTGCAATGGGGACACGATGGGAAGCGAGGAGCGGTGGCACAGAACGCGGCAGACTGTATTTTTGTGTTTTGGTTGACATCGGGTGGTCGCTGGCAGGCGGCCAGCGGCGGCCGTAACGTCGCATATAAACACGCAAGGTCAGATATTACCACATTTCGCGTCACTCGATAACGTTTCTGCGGATAATCGACGAGTCACGGTCGAGGGGTGTACAACTGTAGTTCTGTACGTGCAACTTACTTTTTACAGTCGGGATCCACGTCAGCCAATTTCTCTAGCACGTTAATCTCTAACTTGGCAGCCTCTCTGTACTTCTCGACGTTCTTGATAATCTTCAGAGCCATCCTGTGCTCCCTGAAACACACGAGAGAACGCGTCTCAGTACCTATCGCCGCCGATCACACCTTCGCTCTTAATTATGAAAATAACTTTGGCATTCACCGGCACAACTATCTAGAGGAAACGTGCTACTATAAACAAATGAAAATAGAGCTGAATAATCTGAGAGAGCGTTCTTTGCCAAACAATGTGTGTATGTGTGTCATCTGCGAACGTAAATTATGACACACCGATATGCAGCTAATACGTACATGTCAATGCCTCTAATGATTATAAATTAAACATAGAAACACGTTCCAGAAGAAACAAATTAAATTAATATTTCATGTGACTTATTAAAAGACAGTTTATATGTATTTGAAATCAACACAAAAATAAATGATGCAATTAATTCCTTACTTAATTGAGAGAATAAGATCATGTCTTATTTAAAAAACAGTACACAGCATCAGTTCCCCTTACATCATAAATGAAATATTTAAAGCATTAAAATATTATGTAGGTACGTACTTCTAAAAATTATACTTTATAACGAAAGCTAAATCAATTGTTCAGTACAAAATGTAACATAAAAAATAATTAATCTGTCTAGTTTAACCCTGGCACTTGTTTCGTCGAGGCCGATCGTCTAGACATTATCAGTATTTTGCAGAGGAGCAAAGGCGATTATCTGCTTTATTAGTTCTTTCAGAGCGATAATACGTATTAAAATTAGGTGTCCGTTCACATTAAATCTTGGGAGCCGGCCCAAATCCTATATATCTTTACCTTCGCTCTGTAGCTATGCGGTTTTCATATAAAATGTACAGGTAAAAAATTGTAAATCGTTATTATAAAATACCTTCGATAAAGTAAATAAATGGTGAGCTATCGGTTTGGCCCGCCCCCGTAATCTGACGGGTGTTATGTGGACAAGGGCACTGTAGTGCCTGACACGCCATCTAACATGCATTGCTATTAATCTTGTAGTGTATAAAAATATTTTACACATGGCTCACTGCATAATCTATAATCTAGGTAAGATTTACATCTATATTTCTTACAAAAATACTATTAGAAAAAAGTACAAGCTTCATATTATACAGTTTACCTTTGCAAATACGAAATATCAAGGGGATTGGCTGCCGGCCTTGAGGGAAAGTACTAAATAATTAAATATAGCTCACTGTAATCTTTACTGAATCTAATCAAGATCTAAATGGACATATAATTTGCCACATCAACAGTAGGTACCACAAAATCACTTCTATGTCTATGATATTAATGATTTTCCTGAGCTGAATGGACTGTACATATGAAAAAAATGACAAATATTAAAGTGAGATAATAATATATTAAAGATACTCACATTTCTAAATCCTTCACCTCCACCACCTTGCCGAAGGTGCCTTCACCGAGCGTGTCGATGATTTTGTCTGTAATGAAACCAAGCCAATATAGTTAATTAACTGGACGCAAGACAAAGTCATGCTGGAATGAACATCGGTATTCCGTTTATAATTAACGGTCCTCTACGATTGCAACTGTGTCATGCTTATAAACGAAAATGCCGTGTCGTCGGCTTCCAGCATGACTATTCGAAGGATTTAAAAAAGGCTGGCCACTGTTAAGAGACGAAATCTTGATAACAAAAGCAACTTTGAATGACTGAAATCGACAAATTGCATATCACTCGATCTGCAAGAGCTCTGTAGTGGAAACTGAGACAAGTCAATCACAATATTTTCTGTATAGACTTTTGAGTTCGTTGTCGTGTGGAGTAAACGTGTTCTACTAGGGTTAACAATATTAATATGCAGTGTGAGTTATCGACGAAATGGGTGGCATGTATGTGTGGTGTAGCGAGTGTACAGTGTAGCATGTGTGTGTTTGTGTATGTGTGTATGTGTGTGCGGTATACATATTGGTTAAGTTATGTTGTTGACACGAACATCTCGCTCCCATGACATATCCGGGCCAGTACACCAGGTGTCCATCCTTGTCGTCCTTGACGGAGGAGCGTGCCCGGGAGCTCTGCGCCGCGCCGCCGCCGCCGCCGCCGCCGCAGCCCGCGCGCCATCCACACGCACCGCGCACCGTGCACCACCACGCCACATGCCACGGAGAGCGCCACGCGATCGCCACGACCCGAGTAGTGTTGTACCCAACAATCAGACAATGGAACGGTTGCCCGTCAGACAAGCGACAATTTGGTATGGTGTCGTATCATGCTGTTAAAGGGCGGACGGGTGGGCTCCGCGACCGCTCGCGAGGAACCGGCTCGGAGGGAAACACCGGGATGGGAACCGATAGCACTGCAATCGCTCACATCGCTTTCGAAATCGCCTCTCACACCGATATCACAGGATAGTAGTGTCCACCCGCACCTCGCGTTAATATTTTACATGTTTATACTAACGTTTCTATAAGATTTCCGACCAGAACGTTTACGTACAGTACTTGAAAATAGTTTTACACAAAATGACGACATATTAAGTTTAATAACACGCACAAAAAGGCTCAGCACATGCACTATCATTTCACGGCGAAATACTTCTTCCTCAACAAAAGAGATGTATTTAAAATTACCATCAGGTTACAATGCAATGGTAATTACTACGCGTCAATCTTCGGTTAACTGACACTAAGTTTCGTTACAAAGTACCTTCAACTATTGAAATTTTCCATCTACCTCCAATGAGATTTAAATCGATGTCGAGAATACATGCATTTAACAAACAGGTTTGACGTTCAAGAAGCATAGATGGCGTTCATGTATAGAAATCGTTGTAGTTCTTATAATTTTAATATTAAGTCTTATACGAGTAAAATTATGGTAAACTACTACACGCTCGCATTCTAATGCATAGCGAATATCAAAAATGACGGACCCGATTTAGGTTAGCGGCACACAGAGCGCAGGCAGGAGGCGGTTAGCTTGTTAGCTTACAGGCGGCGTGGCCGCGCGCCGCAGGTGGTGGCGCGGCCGCTGCGCGCGGCGCCGGCTGCGCAGCTCCGGCGGCAGCGCCACCACGTCGCCCACGGCCAGCGGCTCCGTCTTCTTCAACGTCACGCTGTCGCTGATCAACCCGTTCGCCTCCTTCTCCGCCATACGGCCGTACACCTCGTCCAAGTGAGCGTACTTCATGATCAAGCTCTGGATCTCCTTGCGCCTCGTCTCGCGCTCGCTGAGCGTCCTGTCCCCCACCGGCGTCTTGTCCTCGTCTTCGTCGCTCGACGGGAAGTAGATTTGTTTCTGTTTACCGACGTCTTCGGTCGGCGACGTGGGCACTGCGCCCGTCTTTGTTATCTTCGCAGCTTGATCGAGCGGGTTCTGCTGCGGCGGCGACACTAGGTCGCGAGCGCCGGACTGTAGATTAATGTCGACGGGTCGCAGCGATAATTTTCCACGTCTTTCGCTATTGTCACTTTTCTCTGCTCTGAGTGATCTTCTTTGATGCTTGCGATAAATACTGTCCCTGTCTTTTCCAAACTTCGGACGATCCCTGAGAGGTACATCGAATCCATTTTTTAATTCGTTCTTATCGCCTTGTTTTTGGCCAGCCGACAAACGACGATCGGTTGTATTTCTATACGGAGTTTTATCTCTCGTTTTTTCTCTGGCGTAATTATTTGCCTTGAATGAATGTTCACCAAACACAGCAGTCGTTAAACTTCTCATAAGACCACCTCTAGGTAAGATTTGCTCTGGCTCCAAGGTTTTATCTCTATCTTCTTTGTCCTTCCTAGCTTTCTCCTTTTTCTGAACGGCTATTCTATCCAACACCGAAGAATATTTGTCTTCTAAACGACTACGTGTGCTGCCGAGCTGAATAGTACTCTCTACTATATTGTTGTTATTAGCTTCCTTGAGAGGATACCGTTTTGTAAACGGCGGCGATTTAGTATCTTTCATGTGAGCTCTGCGGAATGAGTCACTTCTCGCGACAGCGCCAATACCGGACGTACTGTGCAAAGGTGATGTATCGATTCGAGATTTAGTTGTTCCCAGGTAACTAGAATAAATTCGATCGTCGTTTAATTTTCTAGTCGTCGGCAAGCCAGACGTGAACGTTGTGTATGGAGATACATTTCCATTATTCTCATAACGCCTCACATTCGCTAGGACAGAATTCTTATTAACATTCAACTTATCATCGTAACGGGATCTCACTGCGGTCAACTTAGATTCACCGATGGGGTCATTTTTCTCCGACGGTCCTCGTCGAGTCAGCCGATTAATGAAGCTCGAGTATCCATCCGACAACAACTGAGTCACGCTCGTAGTGGACGCGCGGGTGTACCGTTGACGTCGCGGGCTCGTCGTTCCGTTTCCGCTGGTGCTGATGGTGGCCATGTCTGTTCCGTTCCAACCACTCGAATATAACGCACGAACTTATTAACCGGGAAAGATCACATAACAAGCGCAAAGCAACATAACTAATTCGGCTAACTTCACACCGTGCCGAGTGTTTCAATTGCACTCGATCGACACCGCTAGACGCGTAACGAGCGGCGGATGGTTCGATATCGCACATAAGACTGGGTCCACTTTAGATCGAGAGCGTACCTAAGCGAGGGATTTCAGAAAGATCAGTAGCGCAGCCGAGTGCGGCCGTCGGTGCCAAGTAATGGTCGCGGACTAAAAATATCGGCAACCCGTGGGAGCGCCCTCCCGCGCAGCCCGAGGTGCCGCCGCTCGCGCATTTTCGTCACATTACACCCGGTATACCTACGTACATTACTTTTTAGCATATAATTATAGGTATGCTTCTTCACAACAGTCTCATTATTTACCCAATTGCATCGATACAAGCTCATCGGTAGACTTTATATTGGCGCTAGATCAGCATCCGCATTTTTGTACTTGCAAACCGATGAGATGAACTGAATAATTAAGAAATATTTCACATTTTTCACGAAGAAAATAGACGTGTTAACCTCAATAGCGTGTACGTCGTTAATGTTGTTATTGAGTATGAAACAGAAATATCTTTTCTTTTTCGTGTATTATACGAATGCCGTCATTAGCATCTAGGCATTATTTATTGCTATTATACTTTAAAGTTTAAACAAACGTTTATTGGGTGATAACAAATTTTTGTTGATGACGAATCGACATCTCCACGGTGGTTCGCCGGCTGTGCAGGAATGCGTTTTGTTTGTTGACATCTGCGTGTAACAAGACTCGAGCGAGTGATAAGCCTTTTTTCGATCGGTGAGGTGTTCGAGCCAAGACATCTCTGTCAATAAGCGTCCGGTAATTGGGTTAGTGGAGCGCGTGCGAGCACTGAACAATGCCGGTGGTTCGTGTGCGCAGGCGGCCGACCACGCCGTGGCAGTATCTAAAAATCGCACAACACGACTACGGGTCAATGTATTGGAAATGTCTCACATATTTATTCCTCAAAATACATTCCATTTATAATGCTCTGCGCTGTTATGGTGAGATCTTGTGCAAAGGTCAGGTTAGGTCGACGATATGTGTAATTTATTTTATAGTTTACGAGTCGTTTCCGTCCCTTATCGTTTTCCTACAACTATCACGCGCTGAGATGCCGATTGACGGATGCGGGCGTAAAAAAGCAGCGCGTGTGACTGATAATGGGACATAATATGTGCCAGAGTAAACTTATAGGAACGACGCTTATCTTACATGTATATTAAACAAGTGGCGTGTACCTAATTCAGCAGCATCATTACTAGATAAGATTCCCATGATAGCAACAACTCACTTATAAAGCGTTAAATGATGATAACATTACAACTATTATGCATTGCATCATGTCAATCACAACTTTATACAAATATATCGCCATTCTAAAGGTATAATCGTGAGAGATCGTTTTAGGTACAATGTTTCGTTTTGAGCAAACAGTTCGGCGCAACGGAAGCCAGCTAAAATCAACATTCTTAGCATATTAATATGCCGAGTTGACTACGTTGGCGTAGTTGCATGCCATCTACACTTTCTCTTGGCATTTTACGTCGGCTTTCAGCTTCTTATTTCAGTAAAATACCGACCTTACGAATAATTGCTGATCAGTATCTGACTTAAGACTGAAATAGCTTCGGACGCTATGCAATGCCTGTATAATGTTTACAAGAATGCATGTATTTTCAACAACGATTTAAATGATCGAGGAGCTGCACGTACCTTTGAGAAATCGTCATCGTCTAATATAAGATATAGCACGGATGAATGAAATAAACCACCTATATATTTAACAACTTTCGTCAAGCCGTATGTTTTCATCCTGAGAATCGCTATGCACAAAACAATTAAAAACAACACGGGTGCCAAAATTTGGTCAACACAAACGCTCGCGTAACACTGATATAACGTCACTCTCATTGCAATGCATCTCGGCCGTTCGTATGAAGTCCGACTCGCCAGCTGTTTGGGCCGATGAGAAATGTTCAACGGTAAACAGGATGCAGGTAAACGAACCCCTCCTATGATCGGTGTTCGACTCACCCTTTTTTATGCAACAGAATCAAAAGAGATACGACAGCAAAAACTTATTCACAATCGAGCCGGTTCCTATAAAACGATAGGTGATTAACTTACAAATATTTAGTCAGTGATGAACATACCTATGACTAATATGTTTTTCGTGATAATTTACAACTTTATCAACAGAACAGTGAAACCGAACAGACGATTGACCGAGTCGTTACCAATAACAATATCATCGTATAAAATATAAATCACAATGTAAACATCCAGAAATACCGCGTCGAGACTAACCTTGCCCGCGATTTTACTGCACGCACCGTCCACATCGAAAAGGATATCGGCAACGACCGCGAGGAGTTTCGCAACATCGTGCCACTTGCAGCCATGATCCTTGAGGAACCGCTTGTACAACTCGTAAAACGACCCGATGCGGAGCGGCTCGCGGCTGCGCTCCGACTTGGTCATTGTCACTACTTCACTCGTCATCCTCGCACCGCTTATCACCGAGCGGCGCGATAAACGCCAGCGGGCGGGCGGTTCTTTCGCCGGCCGATTCACTACTGTAATGTACGCGCGGTCTACAGGCTACACGAGTAACAGCGCTAGCCTCCAATGCGGTCCGTTACGTTCAAATCTAAGATTTCGATCTGATAAAATACTGAACGGTCAAATAGAACTTAGAAAATACTTAAAGTGTTAATTCAATGAGCGCATTGTCTGACGGCTAAAAGTGAACTGAGAGGAGGGCGACACGAGACAAGCGACATGGCACATCAATTAAAAGATGGTTAAGAACAAATGGAGCGAGCAATTCATGGAAGCTTTCGGTTAAAACAGGATTTATCCGCACATGGCCGATGTGGCAATTGGATTGTTCATAGTATAGTATGTAGTTCTATCGGTATTTCAACATTTAATATAAAAAATACGACAAATATAATACAAAGAATACTCGAATTTTAGGTTCAAATCAATTAAAAATAGATTACTAGTTATAATAGACTCGTTTAGTATAAAAGATAAGTTATTGAAATCTACATGACTAATGACTAAGACGTCATTTGGATTTCCAGGCTAGCAAAATTTACCCGAGACTAAGAATTCCGACAAAAATTTTGTTTATTTTTTTTTCCACATATTGCCTGCCGGATGGCTGCATACGAGGTCAGTTATATTTTTAAATAAAAATATATATAAAAGTTGTAGCAGTCAGTGACGCCTTTTGTTATCACACGTGACATGACATCTAATTACATCAATGGGTAATTAACGGAACGGCCAGCTGTAACGTGACGTGACTCCACACAACAGATAGTAACTATACCTAATAGATGTACAATATAGCTTGGGATGTATTGTATACTAATACATATTATTACGACATAATGATTGAGTATTCGTCATCAGTAGAATGCTACATGACTAGTGCCATAATTGCATCCGAGCAAAGCAGGGACGGACCGCTTGTTATCGTACCGCACACGGAATACTACTTTCATAGTGTCTGAAATCATTAATTACGTAAATATACATTTCAATAATGAAAGTACTTTCAAGAGTGATGAAATTACGGCGTGCGTGTAAATTAGCAATTTAAATAAACACATTTTCGAAGTAAAGACATGCCGCGTGCGCCTGTCTACGCTTTGTACATACAAAGTAAATCAAACCAGCCGAAGTGTAAAGAAAAACCTTACAAATTAATAAGACCACCACCGAAAAGAACCACGATACAGTTTATTTAATCTTATAAAATAAATTTAATTACTGATATTAGAATGAGTATTAAATACTGGCAGTGAACAGAATTCTACGAAGATAATAACTAAAGAATGTAGCAATTAAAATATTGATTAAAAGAGAAAAAAAACAATGATCACAACCAATGGATTATTATCTAAAGACGATTTAAGCTCTATATAGAAACAAGTGATGGGAATTTGAAGAGCCCCGTGGGTCGAAGATAAAAGGAATTGATTTGATTGTGTTAATAATATGTAATCAAAAAATTGTTAGAAAATAATTTATAGAAGCATTCTTTGAAATTAAGACGAATGTTCAAAATGTATGGATACTTATTTCTAGTTGATTTAAATAAGTCCAAAATATAAAGTTAGAAGACATAGTATTGAACATGTAACATGAATATGTTAACATCGTTCAAAGTTAAAACGGTGAACTGGATATAAACGACGTAATTTATTACTGTTGTATCGCACAAAACATATAATTCGGACATGTTAGCCGGTGACCGAGAGACCACGATTAGTATAGGCGAACAAGGTCGGCCGGAAGGAACTGGGCCTTACCAAATAGATAGCTATTGTCAAGGGTTGCCACTTCGGTTTGAAAGTTGACACTTTTATTATAAGACGATTCACAAAACTACATAATGTTATACTCGACTATTTGGCGGTCAACTAGATAAAGGATAAAGGTTACGTTCAATACAAATTTTAATTAATGCAGTAGTTATATGTTACAAAAAATATACGTATTTATTTAACTTTGTGGATCCTCCTACTTATCTTCATTTCCTAATTATTTTTGCATGTTACGTAAAATATAAAATTTAAAGATGAAGTAAACATTAGAATACAAAACTTAATCTATCACATGTGGTAACCCTGACCTATCGGGCAGTAATCTGGGCGGGCGCCGTCGGCTGGTATTTAACGAAGTCCGATAGGGCTCGGAGCCACCACAAACTTGACCTCCATTGCATTCCATACCGCACAGTTAAATCCAAGGATCTACGTAAGTTACTAACTCGAGTGTCAGACAGGTCACTTTTTTAAAGAATTAATTAATAAATAATAATTTTTAATGTCTGTTAGTAAACAATTTGTTACCCCAAAGCTAATGGCTTTCTCGCTCAACTTATTAGCATGATAGAGAAAGAAAATGCTGCCACATGGAGTTAGTTACATTTATTTCAATTAAAGTGTTACTTTTATAGCTATGCTAGATATTATTTTTATATTTCACGAGTATTTCCAACTTATACGAGTACGAGTATTATAAGTAAAAAATTAAATGTAAAAATATGTTAAAAAGAATACAGAATCTAATATAATATGGTTAGATAACTCTATATTAATAATGAGTTGAAATATAGGGGTTAAAATTCGTGAATACCCGTATCCTAGTAATACGTGCGTGCTGTGTTTAATTTAAGTAATACAGTTAATACGATATTAATTAATTACATTGTTGAATGATGATAAATAGATGATGATAAATAAAATGTAAGTATTATAACAACACACAACAAAGTGCGCATTTAAAGATATAAGTTTACAAAGCATTTTGATGAAACAACATGTTAATATCTATGTCACTTAATGAACTGTTAATGGATCATCCATTAATATTAGTACCTACGTGGTAAATGTTAAATTAACAACTAACGACCAGTAGTAATGACAGACAGTAAGAGGACAAAATCATTAAGATTTTTTAATTAACCACAAGTTAACAAAACAACAGAAAATGAACTATGTACGAGAATACTTGAAGGCAAATCTGTAGTGGGTAAGTGGACCGAAATTTGATATAGATAAAGTTTACAATTAGAATAAATCGTTAAAAAACTAATTTTGTATTAAGTAACACGTTTGGCTTCTCAATGAACAAATATATTAAATCGCGTAATGTGAAAGTAGCCCTTGGCTAATTTATGTTACTTAAATTACGCTATTTAAATTACGATCGAATTTCGACTGAGGATCGAGTCTTCAGATTATGTTTAAAGTGTCAGGTAACTATTTGAAAAACTTCTTCCCGTTGTTACTGTTCATTCGTGAATCATTGGCGAGTCGGCCCCAGCCGGCTGCAACGGGTTTCAATTTAAAGATTTTGTTTTACAACTCATAACAATTGAAACGTACACTTGATGAGTCTCGATTAGGCAAATGCGTGGCAGCTGCTTGTAGTATTACTATCAATAAACGCTACTACGGATGACTAGTGACTACACAGTGTAAATATGTTGAATTGTTTAGGATGTTAACATGTTAGAGCTATTTAGGTGATCACAAATTCACATTATTAAGACAAATGCTACTAACGGCTGTTCAAAATCAAAATCAATGTTCTCAATATTCTATTTCCATGTACCCGTAAATTTAAAATTGGTTGCTTAGCAATTATCGCAAAGTGATTGGTGAGAGTTAGGATTTTTAAAATCGTAAAATATCACACGTATAAGTAACGGTTACCTCAAAATTTAATTATACATTTATGTACCGATATGCTGTTTACTAATATGGGCGGATGGTATGATGGAGTCGAGAATTCGCGGTATAGATAATAAAATAGTTTGTGATCCCGGTCGACGAAACATAGTGGGCGGTGCATGCGCTACTCTGGCAAAGTAAGTTATCTTAGCGACGTCGTGCGACGTTCCGACTGTTTCGCCTAGCCCTAGGTGAAGGTGATCGACGCTATTTCTGCGCGCATGCGTGATAGCCAGCCGAGCACCACGTGGCGCCATCTAGCGGTCGCCGCTGGAATCGCAGTTATTGCCGGCGCATGATACTATTTCTGTCTGTTAATACACCAAATAAAATGTTCTGTTTCCTATCATAAAATCGCATTTTCAATCTTGAAATTCCACAAACTTTATATTCAATTGCCAACATCGTCAATGTTTCAAAATTTCGTGCGATACAAACGTGTTCAGTTTAAATTTTAAATCGAAACAATATAACCGAAGGCTACCTAATTTTAATATGTACATACAATTTTCAAAACCGTAAAATATTAATATGTATCATCCTTGACCCCGATATAAGTTAAAATAGACGCGCAATGCTCTTATTGCGCACACGTTGGCATCGTGTTGCGTATTTTGTTTTAAGCATATAATATGGACATATATCACGTAATATAATTAAATTGCATATCAATTTCATTATCATTATTAGAAAAGGGCAGTTGTTTTCGTCATAGTTATAACGGAACGACGTCAAAGTGCAAAGTTGAGAATGCATAGATAGAAGAAATGATGTCAATAGACAGCTGACCTCTACTTCTTTTGGTTTCAGGTGAGCTTGCTGGGCCGGCTGAGGGGGCACGTAGGAGCAGGACGGCTGAGGCTCTCCGTCGCCGGCCTGGCCACTCGACACCGGCGGTGCTGGCGGCGGAGACGGCGGCGGTGGCTTGGGACTCCGCTTTTCGGCATGTGTAGTATGACCTTCAGCATTTTGGACGTATATCTGCGGCACTTTGTGGTGAACACTAACATTGGCTTGGTATTGCACATTTGCCGAGTGCGCTCCCGGTTGTGTTTTAGACAGCCAAGCCGGTGGAACCGCTGGTGGGTGAGCTGGTGGCTGGTGGTTCTTCACTACAACTTTCGCTATGTTATTAGTCGTTGTTTGGGATACTGGAGCCTCAACCCTTGTTACTGGAGTTTGGTTTACGGTAGTTTCTGAACTTAAAGAATTAACTATTTGAGTTTGTGTCCTTGCTTTTGACTCATTAGAATTGACTGGTTCTTTACAAGGCAAACTATTTGGTATAGGAGGTAGTTTAGTTGGCAAACGATCGGGCGGTGGAATGGTAGGTAATTGGCTCTGAGGTAGATTCACTACTGAACAATTTGAAGCTAAAACAAAAGGTCCATTGCACTGAGTTTGTTCACAAACATCACTTGTCACACTTTTATTGTTACTATCAACTACATCTAATAAAGCTGGTGAAGCATCGTCCCTACTTTGGGAAAAACTATCCGTTGTATCACCACACGATAGTTCATCTAAACTTTGAGCTAAGTCTAAAGCTGAAGCTTCATGGTAATCTGTAGAACAAGGCGATGTGTCATCACTTGTGTCATCGTTTCCATCTGGTATTTGAGAACTTTTACTGCTAGGAACGTATGCTACGCTTGATGTAACATCGTTGGAAATGTCTGCATTAAACGATTCTTCAGTCTCAGTTGATGTTTCTTTATTGGTAGAAGAATCTGCTGTTTTATCGTCTTCAACAATTACGTTGCTAGAAACAACAGTCGAAGAAGCCGAGGGTAATGACTCTTCTGTGTCTTGAACTGTACTCGACGCAATTTCTTGTTTTTGGTCTACTATTTCAATAACTTTTGGAGGTTCTTCGTTATTGTTTTCTTCTAAAGTTTCAATTTTCTCATGTTCCAACGTGGGTAGAGGGACATATTGTGGTATAGGGTACTCCAAATCACTCAATCGCATATATTGAATATTATCCTCAATGGGTACATCAAACTGAGGGGTGTAATATTCATAATTCGCATTTTCAGTATTATAAACTGACCACGGATCATTTGAAGGTAATAATGGTAACCCATCATAGTAAAAGCCTGTATTCATATCTCTTTCGACCATTAATTGTGGTTTGTAATCCCATGTCGGTACAAAAGAATCCTCAAAAGCTAAATAATTTTCAGGTAATACCACCATCGCTCGATTTAGCTGTGACGGATCATAAGCATAAGATCCGTCGTAAAAAGGATTATTGAGCACAAGTGGCGGTGGATGCAAAGGTTCACTTTCCATGGTAACTTCAGCTTCAAGAAAAAGTCCATACTTTGATAAATCAGGCTCAGACCTTCTATGATGGAATGCGCTGGCGTCTATGTCACTGTCACCAGTATAAATGTCCGAAATATCAAAACTTTGTGTTCTACGTAATAAATTAACTGCTGGAAAATGCTGTTCATTGGTACTTTCTTCTTCAAACACATCGTTATTTGCTAAATCACTACAAAAACCATCATATGTTGGCACACCCACGTTGTTTATTTCGTTTAATCCATCCGGATCGTAAGTTTGGACAAGGACAGTATCAGGTACAGCGGTCGAAGATGTGGATTCACTAACGGCGTCTTTCGGTAATAGCACCACGCGGGGTAAAGAGGGTGGAGGTCCACAAAATAGCACATTGTTTGGAGGTGGACGCGGCGGCTGGGCAGCCATGGCTCACGCTAGGCCGCCCGTGGCCGATTAGAAAACGGTGCGAGAACAGAAACGCGCTGGGCGGCCGGCTGAGCTTTGCGACTGACTGAAGGCGGACCGAGTGACGAAGGCGAACACAAATAGCACGGGCGCAAACGCGAGGAGGTCGCCGTCTCTCGCGCACATCTTCACGGGCGAAGGCGCATGCGCACGCGCACTCATATGCCAAACCCGTCCCGTATGTACTCCCAAACAGGCACAGTGACGTTTACGCATTATTCTGGTTCCGGACTTTGATTACGACTGTTACATTCGCAGACTAACAAAAGCGAGTAGAGAGACAGGTTTTCGGGTGAACACTTAGGATGGCAGGTAGTGATGGCGAGCGTCGGATTACAAGAATCTCACAAAGTTCATTCGTACGTCCTCATATACAAAAAAATTAGAAACGGTAAGACTCACCTGTTCGGGGGGTGAACGCGGTGACGACTCGTCGCGGTGATGTCTCCTCCGTCGGTGTGATGTCGGTGAACGCCGATGGTGTGATCTCTTGGATCGCTCATTCCTCCGCCTCCACGAGTGCTCCGAGCTGTGAAATCAGCGATCGACAGGCTGTAGGGTTAGTGAGCAGGGGGATTCGATTTTATACGATAGGTGTGCAAGAGACGTTTCAGGTGAGATCGGCGTGTGTGTCGGAGCATTAGTTACTAACGTTGGCGAGCGCCCTCCGTACGCAGTGTGCGGGTCTACGAGACGGTCGAGGATGTCGGGCGGCGGCAGGCAACAAGCGCGCAGCAGCGCCCCCACTGCGGCTCGCCGCCGCCGCCGCACCGTCGATCCTGACTTCGGATTTGATTTATACCCTCTGCCTATAACTAGCAAGTCTAAAGTACATTTATTGTTTATGATGACGCATGATAGTAACGACAAAAAGTTTTCCGGTTGCCGTCTCAGATTCGAATAATTTGAAATAATAGTTAGTAGCGACGTCGCGCCGGCGCGCTATTATATTATAATGTGAGCAAATGACCGTTTATGCAAACGAACAAAACGATAAGATGTAGGTAGTGAAGCATAACAACACGAGTAACAACGGGTGGCGGCGGGTGGCGGCGTGTCGGTTACATCACCGGCAGGGCGAGGACGAGGGGACCCGGCGCGTGCTGCGGTCGCGGACCAACTGCCCGCCACCACCACGAGATACTGCTGAATCGGAGCTACGTTCAATCAGCGCTAGCACTGGCGCTCGGCGCCCGGTGACTCGCTCCGACAGCCACTACAGCGGAACAATCGAAACCTCACGTCACATGCCACAATGTCACTATTTGTGAGAAAACGTTGACGTTTATATTTTATGATATAAATCGCGGAGAATTACGCTTAGTCATTTGCTGTGCACGCGCACTTTGTTCTTTGCATAAGATGCTGACCCCGATCTAGCTAATCACTTACCAAATCAATTGCGGTCCCGCAGAGTTTGATAGAATATAATCGACGGTTGTGACACTCTCGCCTTTATTATGTATTTGTATAATAGAATAAATCACAGCGGGGGGCGTATTTAGTGGTTCTAACAAAACAGTATTCATCTTTATGAATAATCGAGTAACTGTTTGCGTCACGCACTCGTATGCGTTAGTACGTAACTGACTGCAGCCTTTGGGCCCTAATCACTACTAATACAATTAAGTTCTTGACGTAACAACTGGTGCAATATGTGTCAAGACATTAAGTACCATTATGTAAATAATTTCTAACTTCATTTTATTGGCTTTTGTGATGGAGAAAAATAAATTATTCATTTGTTGTATAATAACACAGTTCAGAGTGTAATGTAAAAACCTATTGTATGCCCTTTACCATAAAGACAAACGTTGTGTCGTTGCCTGTCTCATTAATTTAACGGGTCACTGACATGTACCACTACCTACTTACGTCATTATTTAACTCAGACCCTATAGTGCTAAACAGAACGCCTAACAGACCTCGTTAGTATAACAATGAAATTGTTACCGAACTCTGTTACTATGTGATATATTTTTGTTATTCTGTAATGACAACTAAATTACAGAGTTTGAGAATTGTATTTATTCAAAATTAATATTAACTTAGTAACCTTTCCCAGCTTCGCTCGCATGGGTGCAAAAACGATTTATAATCAACCTACATAATTATATCAATCAATGGTAACGTAGTCTACCAACGAAAGAGTTTGAACAACCAGATAGTTCCGAATAATACCACCTACATACACTGAGTGTACAAACTCACAAACGTTACCTCTTTATAATATTAATAAAGATACGTGTAAAGGTCAAAATGGCAAGGTGTAATTTTTTGTCCGCGTATAATGGCATCGAAGGGAAACGTCTACAAATGCCAGGTAAAACGTTAGCTAAATTTCAATAAACAGTATTAATTTTGGTCTAGCATATCGAAATAACAAAAACAGCAATTGGCCCGACCAGAGAACGTAATCTACCAGTTCTACCACACATTAACTCGGATTTAGGACTAGCTTGATTGATTGACGCGTGCATTAAGTGGGCGTTATAGCAAAACCTTGTATGTTACTTGAATAACTGTAGGAAAATAGTTACTTACCACGATATCGCAGGTAACTATTAACTATTAATACGGGTTTTCTAGAATCGATCAAATTTGGTTCATGTAGTTATATTATGTAGGAGTATTGCAGTATTATATTAGTGTTCTGCGCTCATCAGATTGAGAACACGATTGGGGACACATATGTTTTAAATTTTAGGCCTAGTAGTTAAATATTTAGTACCATACAAGAACCAAAAGCTTCTCTTAACTGATAAAAGCATTTTGCAAATTTTTAATACTCTAAGTTAGCTAATATGTTTATCGTTCTAAAAATATATAAGAGAAAATATAATTGTTTATTTAACTTAATTATACATCTCTCAATGACACAGTAAAAATTAAACAAACAAACAAATTAAGTGATATCGATACATTTAATAAACGTTGATGTACGTATTGGTTTGATGCCAACAAAAATGTAATTAAAGCGCAGCATATCCTTAACAATTGCCAACTAGGTAGGTTGGAAAACAAATAAACAACTTTATGAACTATCGCTGTGACACTGTTTCATTAGTGGGTGAGTATAATCTACATGTTTCGTAGGCAACACTGACAGGATAAGAACACGTTCACACTAGCGTTTCTTACGCGTGGGCGTCAGTAACGTGCAGTGAAGACGCGACGGCTACAACATCTACAACTGCAACTGAATACGTATGGGATATTGTATTGTACTAGTATATATTGTTATGGTTTATATTATTTGCAATAAATTTGTTACTGTCACTTTCCTCACTCGGTGACGACATATTTATAGTTTATTGTTATGTCTATAATTAAATATGTACGTTTACTGGACTACAATCCTCATAATAAACTATCTAATAATAATTTATTTCATTTTAAATTATAATAGTTTGCTGGTCGGATATCATTGCTATCAGACTATCACGATCGCAGTTTAATACCCGCCAACGCTCACGAGACGCTAGTGTGAAAGTGCCTTTATTAGTGAACAATTCACGAAACAGAGGGCACCACACGTACATTCGAGCTATGTTACTGATTGTTTATCATTAAAGTTATTAGGATTCGTATCCGATAGATGGTGCTGCCGCAGTGGTTCACTGAGAGATCTAACTTTAATCAAATTGTAACACTGTCATAATATGAACATTTTCTTAAAGGTATAATTATTTTTCAAGTCTGGAGCAAATGGCATAGAAAACTAAATGGCGAGCCAAAGTATTGAGAGTTTCAAAAATCCCGAACTTCTGCCAATTTAGCAAAAAGTAATTACAACAAAAAAAATGTCAGTAAGTTTAACTACAGAAAATAAAAACGTCTGTTTTAACTAAATCCGATTTAATAAACCCAAAACAATCAAAATTAAAAACGAATTCAGCACTGAGGACGACAGAGGCTTGCGACATATTGAGTTAATTTCTGCATATTGCAGTGCGAGCGAGCTGAGAAGCCCTGTCGGGTCGCATTAATAGGATACCATATTGCGCTGTGAACTATAAATAAAATACCATAACGTACAAGGAAATAACATAAGCGCTGTAAAATAAAATCAATACGCACACAAGAAGGAAATTCCAGTTCAAAGTTATTAAATTAGTCCATTGTTATTTGAGGTCCATATCCAGGAAACCAATTAAGTATTGTTCATTAATTACTGTGTCAATAATGATTACGTTGTCAGCACTGCCCTCAGGGTGCTAACAATTTAATGCATACAATTACCTAATTGCCAGTAATATATGTACGTTTATATACTTTCTACCGTGACCATGATCCACGTAAAGCGAATTTATTAATTAACTGTATTGAAATATCGGTATAATAAAATACGAATCGCGAGTACCCGTTTACATTCAAAATGTGCACTTATTTTCTGTACATAGCAGATATTTAATAAAACAATAATTATTATTTATCTAGAGGTCTGTGTAGAAGTGGGTTCCGAAACAACTTAATGATATCTATCTGAATGTTTATGCACGTAGCACGTAAATTTGATAAACTTTGATATTTTATTTTTATACGTAGCTTAGAAACGCCTTGATTTAAATAATAACAATTTCACCACTAGACGCTAAATACTCTCCATATTTAAAGGCACGAGTGAGTGAAGTGAAAAGGATATAATTGAACTTTAGCTCGTTAACAATGTAGTACCCATGTCACAAACTCTGACCTGAATCAATCTGTTGAGTCACTGAACGAGTTCGATTTCCGACCCAGTTAGATTTTATGTTAAAGATAAATAAATAATTGTCCTACATTATTGTGATCACATTCCGTAGATCTGTCGAAACCATATGTTGCTCGTACGAGGGGGTTTACTATTTATAGTTCAACTATACTGAAGCGTTCAATGTTGAATTGAGGAAATCATAACAAAAATATTTAAAAGAGGTTAACCAGAACCGATATTTTCCGTTCTGTAAACTAAATTCACACGTCATTAGTCTATCATTGTATATTTTCTGTAACAAGGTAGTGTGTAATCAAATGAGACCAAGAACAAAAACAGAAATTTTAAATCAACATTTAAATCTCTACCACACAGAGAATCGAACCCGCGACCCTTAGCGCCACATCTGATATAATATAACTGAACAAAGCAGCTAGCTTAAATTTAATTGATTAATTTCCCAAGATACCAAACTAAAATCAATAATGATCACGAACAATATAGAAAACGAAAAAGTTGAAGAAAAGTCAATTATAATTGCAAATGCACGTAACTTAATATGCCGCCTTGGGACGGCGCGCGGCGCGGCGGTTGCATAGGATTACGTTAGGCTCAGATCACACGTAACAATTTCAATATCATATAAATCGGTTGATTGCGATAGCATTTTTGTGCATGCTTTGAAAGGTTGCTTTGAATTTCATTGAAAGTAAAATACATTTCACTTCAGGCTACGATCGGTATAATGTCGCGCAGAAGTAAAATCGCGTTGCACCCTGTATACGTGAGCCAAGTATAAACATGAATATGACATTGCGAACAATAGAACATTGCACTTTGATCAGTGAATACGCAGATGTGTTAAAAAAAGAACAACACCGTGGAGTGTTATAGGCCTTATCGTCTGCACATGGCGTCATATTCAGAGAAGCCAAGCGCGTCACGGCGCGAGCGCATACCCAGCGCGAATACTAAACAGCGCAACGTTCACTTTCGACGATGCATCCACATTACGAATCGACGCCTCCTCCGTTACGCGTATGCTGATAACGTCCCTCCGAAAACCGGTCGATTACTGGACATTTTCTAATACGTGCGATATAATGTGCATCGGATCACGTATACTTGCCCCCACGTTTGTTATCTAACTATACTAACAGTACGTTCATTTAACAATAACAATGCCTTTGTTATAAGACTATCGTATCAGAAATAATACATAGTGGTGCCTATTGAATTTTTTCAGCAACCTCCTCTCCTACGCAGAAACTCGGTAATCCCAGTCCAGGGTCTTCCTATTATAAAACAGTACGATGCCACGACACCTATAAAGTTTTAGCTCGATAATGATGTAATTGTTTGAGGTTATCAGCGAAACCCGCATCAAACCGGTTCTGAAGCTGCTCTGATAGACAAACAAGTGGAGGAATAATTAAAAAATACATAACCTAGTTACTCCCGAGTAACAGAATTTAGCAATCTTGTTTTATTTGGGTCTAACTAAAATAATAAAGGAAAATAATAATTAAAAAAAAATTCAGTAAATACAATACATTTAAAATTTTTATAACATTTTATAAATATTGGTCCATATTTTAAATACCCATATGGAATGCGTGATGAATAATGAAGTAATTTAATTCATTATTTGTAGCACTGTCACACTTCTAAAAATTCATGGTCATGAAATAGACACTACCATTACGAGTACATATTTATTTATCTTTGATGCCTGGTTATAATTTAGTAACAGTATAGATTTATGATTCGGCCGATATGTAATATGTTAATCAAATAAGCAA
>DWKA01000134.1:0-21838 GCA_018249155.1 Panoquina ocola ocola
AACTTCTGTTCATAGCTTATAATAAAATTGTATATAGTCATGGGCACGGGATGAGGCAAGAGTCTGAAATGACTATAAGAGCAGGTTCTTATGACAAGCGCTTAACGTGCTTAGAACTTCAAACAAAACTGTGCTTTATCATGTCGCTCCTTAAATACAAAAGGGCCACAATAAAATAAATTAAAACATTTTTTGAAATTGTATTGATTAAAAAAAATAATAAATTGTATTAATAAAAATAAATTAAATAATTCTTTTTAATTGTGGCTCTTTTGTTTCCAAGGAGCGATGTGTACGGCCTGAATAAAATATTTGTTGTTAACAAAACGCGTGTTGAGAACTGGGTTTAAGAGGATTAGTATCGATGTGCTCGTGTCTCTGTGTGTCAGGTGTTCGAGCTGAAGGTGCGCGAGAAGCGCGCCAAGCTGAAGGAGTCGGAGGCGGAGCTGGCGCGGCGGCACGAGGCGACGCGGCGCGCGCTGGAGGCGCAGGCGCGCGAGCTGGAGGAGCGGGCGCGCGCGCTGGCCGCCGAACGCGCCGCGTGGGAGCGCGACACCGGCCTCTCGCTCGACGACCTCCGCCGCCGCTCGCTCGAGGCCAACAGCAAGGAGTCAGTGTTTGTGTTCATTTATCACTCTATTATAGTCATTGTCAAGGAACTTGGCAAGAAGCTGGAAGAGACATTTACAGATCGCACGGGAGTTGATTGCAGTCGGGGCCTGAGGTAAAGCTCCCCGCACGTCGCCCCGCCGTCTTCAATATAGTGTTCTTAAAGCTCAACATTATTTATGCTCCCCCTTTTACCTCAGGCCCCGACTGCAATCAACTCACGCGCGAACTGTGTAGATGTGCAGAATAAAAGCAGAGCAAAACTACTTCTGCGCATGTAATGTCTCTTTCTACTTCTTGCCTAGTTCCTTGTCCAAGATAGGACTGTACGTGAGGAATCCTGTCTCCCCTTGATTTTAAAATTGTTTTTTATGTCCTATGTTATTCCTAGGTTCTCTAAGTATTTCCATACGAAATTTAATTGAAATCGATTCAGTAGTTGAGTCGTGATTGAGTTACATGCAGACAGAGTTAATGTCGCATTTATAATATTAGGATAGATTGTAAGGAAAATATTTTTCCACCGTCGTTAATGTTATACCAATGTACAAGATTAATTATTTCCTGGGAGTAATTTGACGGGTGTTAATGTCGACATCTTCTAGTCTATCTTGTGGTTACTATACGAAGCTAAGTGTTCCAGGTTCGATTCCCGGACTGGGCAGGATTTTTCGTGACAGATAAAATAGTTTTTATTAAACACAAAAATAAGTAAATGCGTTACTTACATTTTGGCTTCTGTCAATTTCAGGACGGTGGACGGCAAGGAAAAGAAGGACAAGAAAAAGAAAGGTTTGTTCTAAAGCGGCGACCGACCGCGGCGACTTGGCACCCACCGTAACGCGTCACTAACACGCGCCGCTTGCTCCGTTACTGCGCGACGCAACTCTGTGACGCGACGCGACGCGGCTTGCGGGAGCGAACGCAATTTCCACAGAGAATATTTCTATTATATTTTCATTTTTTTCTATAAACTCTTTATGATAGCGATTTGTAAAGTGCATCCTTAAATTATAATTCCAAAAGATTTAGCAACATTTGAGTTTTTTACGACTATTAAAAAATCGTTTGTAGCCTATTCGCTCCCGCTCCCCGCGGCCGTAACGCGGCCAGCACCCTAGTGCACTGTCGACAGAACACAATCGCGTTTCCACCAACGGCCGCGCACTGTACCAGTGAAGTATAATTATGGCGGAACGCTTCTAATCATTTTCGAAAAAAGACTTACATTAAAGAATGTATGCATTTTCTATTCATTCCATAGATAAAAAATCTATGATGTTCATATTTTAAACTGTACCGCGTGTTACATTTCGATATGTAACGGGTACTAGAAAGTATCTTTAAACGACTAATTACAATAAAGTGTTAGGATGAGATTTTGTGAGATTAAGAATTTAATGAGTAAATATTTGATATAGTGCCATTTTCAGCGTAGTGGTGAGTGTCGCTATTGTCTTCTGTGTAACGATTGTTTGAGTAGAAATTGTTCGATTTTCAATTTCGTATTGCCTTCTAATAAATGTAACTTACGGTCGTGGTTGCGTGTGTTTCACTATTTATACTTTTTAAAACTGTGTGCTTACACTAAATTTGTCTGTCGCTAAATTCGAGGAGGATATGTGTGTAACGTATGTTGTATATATTTATAATGAACTTGTCTTTAAGGACTGAAGGAACAAAGCTATTTGATTGGATATAAAACGAGGCGGCGTATGGTACTGTTAAGTGTATTGGCATTGTAAAAATGCAATAATTAATTTATATATCGAGATTTGTATTTGTACCTGAACTAACGATTGACATTGGCTAGTATTGTTCCATCAATCCACTGCGCTGTAATTAACTATGTGTATTAATTAATGTGACGCAGCGAAGATCTTGTAAAATTCCCTTCGTCACTTTTTTCTTAATATAAATTATTTTTTTATTCGTTATTATAACCTTTTTTATAATAAATATTTATGACTTTCAGATTGGTCATTTAAGAGTGTTGCCACAGGACTAGTAATGTAATCGGAGATAAGATTTAACCGAACGCACCACGCATAGCTATGATTAAAGTTTACGTAATTAGAATTATTATATCTACGTACTAATAGATTCGTGCAACGATGACAAAAGACTACATCGTATTTTAACATTATCTCAAGTAATTGGTAACAATTTAATGTACAGAATTATTTTATTCCTTGTGTATTTACTTATAAGGTGTATTCCATGACAAAGCATTTAATTCGGTGAGGCCTAATTTTGTAACTTTGTATTTCGGAAGTTTTTTTTGTATAACATGATTTTTTATTAATTTGTCTGGTACCCGCTGAAATTATACATGTCATAGTTGTTAAGCGACGATGAAGCACAAATTGTCAAGCAGCATAAGGCTCTCCCTATGCTTATCGTAACGGAATCCGTTGAAGCTAATTACAAAAAGCTCTTGTGTCTATGGCACTAAGGCTGGAAATTATGTCGCACAGTTTGATTTCCTTTGGCTCGCCTCAACTGATGCGACGCTACGCCGGCCATGGGGTACGGATCGCAATCCTTCTTACTTACATAGGCATACGGCCTTTTGTAATCGGGCTAAAAGATTTCTTAACTGCATAAGTATAGGGAGATCATAACTCGACGTACACGTCCAAGAAGTTGCCAAAGTAGCTTGTAATGGAGGTCCCCCGTCGACCGAGAACTGTCACATCTCTGTATGACGAGGATACGTAAATTGCAATAACAGCATCGTGATTTATTTAGCTCAAATCTCTATCCAGTACTAATTATATAGGCACTATTCGTAATTGTTTCAGATAAGGAATAGCCATTACCAATTATATGGACTTGTTTTTACGTTAAGAATGTTACGCATTGTAGTTATTCGGATCTTTTTATTAGAATCTATATACTTCATTCTATCGATCAGACAGTTAATTAGATATTTTTTACTTCTTTATGGATATGGCGATACAGTTTCAGCTTGATCGGTGCATCGAAATGCCCTAGTGTTATCGAGGTGTGGAGAGGCACGCGTTTGATGTAAACGTCAGTATATGTGCTTAGTGATATTAAAGTATGCTCATAGTTCAGTTGTGAGGTAGGATCTAGCTCTAGCTCTAGCCCTAGCTCTAGCTAGCGTTAGCGATTCTTATGTATAAGGGAATGAAGCCTGGAACCGCCTACGGACGGCGAGTCGTGAACAGCGCGCGAGATGGACATCACCCATATTTCTTTACCTTATTCCTATCGGATATATACTTCTGAATCCTAATAGTGTTAGAAGGAGAAACGTAACAAGAGTTATGTAATTCATATTATAACCTACATATACGTATACATTTGTTCTCTGTTATGAGGTACTCGATATTTCTTTGTAAATATTTTCGTTAGTCATTACGTTAAATAAAATTTTATTATCAAAGTAATCAAATATGGCTACGCGTTAGTAACGAGACATGCATAATCTTTATTTAATCAATATGCCATGGTAAATTTTGTATTATTTCCTATACCACAGTATTGACTTCCGAGTTGTAGTTAGGTACGTAGACGGTAAGATATATGCTTAATTTTGTACTTTATGTAGGTTCCGACCCACTTTACCATACTGATCATATGCTTAGTCATTATGAAGGATTGTGATGTACGTTGGAGAGCAATGAAGTGCAGACGATGTAATATATTGTACCTTTTAATAAATATAAATAAATACATAATATATAGAGTCTTTGTTTTTTCCTTCTTAAATATATTTTACATTACACACTGAAGGAATTCTCATCAATTATCCTATTGTGCAATGCAGGCAGGGTTTCCTAAACCCCCAGATCGAGTTGCAAATAAAATTAAAGAAAAATATGATACAAAGTCGTTCCATTTTGTCAAATGGTAATTTATTTCTTACAATACTTCGAAATTTGTTTTTGGAAAAACATAATTATGGACATTAAAAAATCTAAAATTTTTTTTTTTTATTTTCACGCATATTCTGGGGTAATGTGAAAAAAGTGCAAATTGAAGTTGTAGATAATTCTATTTCTTAAAACCTAACTATTAAACTTTTATGACTCATGGTTTTCCTTATGGATATTCTATCTTAAAACTATCTTTGGCTTTTGCACGCTGTAGGTGCTACTACGAAGCTCTAGCGCAGGAATTGACAAATACTATGCTCACGTGGCTTAACATATTTATGTAAATGTTATGGCGGCTAAGATCAAAAGCAACAGTCCATTCAAAAAAACCAGATGTGCACTTAACCCTGTCTGCGAAGCTACAAATTCCGGGGTTCATTTCCCGGCCGCAGCAGATACCTGTTTATGTGACAGATAAATATTTGTTCTCGGCTCATGGGTGTTAGTGATGTGTTATTTGTGTTGCCCATGCCACCCGGAACACAAGGAATTCTCGTGCAGGGGTATGAGTGAGTAATTAAGCGTTTATTTATTTATGAAACAAATAGGCAGTACGGCAAAATAGATTTACTGCACTTTGCAAGCAAAAATCAGTAAAACTCACTTTATTAATAATCGATATTAGCACCTATTAGCAGACTGGTCTAGTGGTGTAGTGTTAAGTTTTTTGAAATTTCATTTATTGCATGTTATCTGTTGCATAATTGTATGATATCTGGAAGTGTAGGTACTTACCTACACCACAATATAGGATAGGTAAACTGTGCCTACATTGTTTGTGTTTGGGTATTTGGTCTCTTGATTAAGATAACTGATAAGTTATAATAGGAAAATGGAATTATAATGAAAAATGAAAGTTATATTTTCGTACGAATTCCTTTTATTTGATAATGTATTAAGTCATGTACACAAGCCAACATAACTACCACTTCCGAGTCTTAAGTAATTTATTGTACAATTTCTGTAGTATAGTATTATTCTGTGATATTATTATCTACTATCTACTCGTTTCATACTTATTGGCGTTAAGGCAGTGATGATGGCTATCGTACACAAATTAACGACACATCTACATCCACCGGCCACATCGTAATACAATCCACAAATCCACGAACATCCTCGAAACATTTTGTATGTAAACAACATGACTACATCTATGTATTTTGGCAGCACTATGGAAAATATACTTCTAATTATTTTAATGAAAATGCAACTTCGAATATAACAATCACAACAGTTTGTTGACATTACAATTTATCTTTAAATTTACGCTTAATATTATTATTAAATAGATTAAAAATATTCGACGATACGCTCGAGGCTTATCTAGATCTCTTTATGAATTATACTCTATCAAAAGTAATTATTTACAAGTACCTACTACTTATCGGGGTTTTCCTCCTTCACGGTTGCCATCAATTTTTACATAATAATGTTAGGAAAGAATAAAAATATATCTTTTACTAAATATGGTACTTTGCACCTCTGGTTATAGCACAAATTGATTTAGGCTAAAATATAATTATTATTCTACGTTATTTGGTTCACTTTTCCCCTGCCATTAAACTCCAACTGACGCTCATAGTTTATGGAAACACGTACCCATGTAAAACCCGTCTCATACCTCTTTTGTAATTAGGTACTATTTGTTTTTCTATCTGAAGAAACTTTAGAGTACATATAAAGTAAAGGATTGAGTTGGAGAGTACAGATTTAGAAGTTAGTATCTACTTATATAAGTATAGGCGATTATCAGAAGGAATATGTAATGGAAACAAGCGTTTGAAAGTAAATCAAGAATTTATAGAAACGTACCCATCGTCACGCAGACCCTGTCCCAAATCCCAAACTATGCCATGTCTATAATATAAATCTATGTATTAGTATTAATAGTTACTATTTTATTGGTGTTCTTCTCGTGACCCACTAAAGTTAACTACATTAATATTCCGAAATAATACAGGACGTTGTACTAAATCCCAATAAATTAGGTAGTATTTTGTAATATCACAAATCACTGTATCGCTAACTATACACTAACCGCCGCCCCAACCATGAGTTGTAAACGTTCCCATCTCATGATTGGAGTGCAGATATTATGAACGATAAATGCGATGGAAGTCACTTTTGAATTAATTACGCTAATAACTTTTCAATACTTATCCAGCGCAGGCTCCAACAATGGTATGCTTCACAATGCTCCACTTGATAGCTATGCTTTATTTATTGAATAACATTATTTTACTCTACGTTTACAGGCACAATGGCACAGCTGTTGTGTAAATGTAATATTCTCACTTAAAATGATGTAAAAGTGTATGCAAGCTGAAGCTAGCATTTAATTTTAATCTAGCTCGAACTACTTATTATATAAATGTGTACATTTTGTATCATAATATATCGGGCCATGGGGATGTTTGTATTACAAATGTGCGAGAATACTTTAACCGACTCTATCTTTATAAAGTCATGATAATTAAGTACATAATATAGTCGCAGAAAGTTTATTATTATTTATTTTATGATTAATTATTTGGTGTGTAATTATCTATACTTAATACCAATCGCGATTAATACTTGAACACAATATGATCACTTTCCCAAATTGGAAAATCTAAATCACAATCAAACTACTGATAGCCGGTTTTAAATGACTCTACATTGAAGTTTCTTTATGCTCCTTTGAGCCAGATCGGACCCGGCGCAGCCTAGAAATTTTATAAAATTTTAATTAAATATATACCTACCATTGTGAGAGGAAACCTGAGCCTAGAAGTGTAACGTAGGCTTACAGGAACTCTGCCTTGAGTGATAATTACGAACTTGACGACAGTGCTGGGCGGGAAACAACATTACCTAGCGGCCCACAATGTATTATCGTTAAACGCTTCTTTCTTTAAAGTCCTTTTTAAATTAGTTTGACTGGTATGTATCGTTGCCGACATAGTTCTAAAAAGCCTTCTATCATAAAAATCAGAATCGAACTAGTGAAAATTTCCTAATCTAAAATATTAATAAAGTTAGAAAATCCTCAATAATAATTGAATATATTAAATACATAGAAGTAGGTAAATCCCATGGCCTTAGATAAAAGTACATTTATTAACCTACGCTTTATAAAAATGTGAATAAAATACCAATCTTTATAATGATTATTATAAATATCTTTAAATTTAATTATTATTGCTTTGAGACCCATTAAATCCAAGCAACCCTTATTTAACATAACATTGAATATAGTTTATGATTTCTGTTTCGTATAGAATAGATCTAAATTATTGTGCCTTTTAAAACTGGTGTAACGTTCATACATAGGTAAGTAAAATAGATGAATTCTTATTCTATTACCGACAATTATTATCAACAATATTATTAAATATAAAAAGAAACAAGGACTGCTTGGATTGATGATAGTGCAGTGATTCAAGTTTGATTATAACACTTATAAAGTTATTTGTGACATAACAAGTAGGTAATAAATAAATATTGTATTAAATATATTTAAATTTCATAAGTTTAGTTAACTAATAATCTAATTTTAGTAAGATTTGTAAAATAATATTTCGTTGAAGCTAATCCCAAGAGCGTATTGACCGTGTTGACGGGTCAATTTTACTGATATCTAAAGCAGTTTACTAATATTATTCGAATCTATAACATTAAGTGGCCACAGTTTCGATTCACAACTCTTATTATAAAGCTTAGTCAAGCTCTTTACATTAATGGAAATATTGTTAGTAATAAAACTTAGGACCTAGCCTAATATAAATAGATATTATTAGAAATGTAAACTGGCTTATCTAAGAACTTCATTAGTTATGATAAAATTAATTATGAAGGCAATAACTAAGGTTAGGATTCAATAGTATAATAGTAAATAACATTTTTAAGAATATAGCATAGGTAAAGTTAGAAACGAACGAAGTGTTATATAGACCGCATAGATGCTGAAAAAAGAAATGAGTATAGCCGACCACGCGTAGACCTCAGACGAACTCGCAAATTAATATATAAATACAATAGATTTGTAGCATGTAGTACACAATATAGAACAAATAAATAAAATGCAAACTTACATTAGATATAGGCACTTATAGTAACAAAGCATAAGGAAATTAAATTAGTATAATAATAATATTATACACGTTCTATTTACAATATTTGTAATTATTTTATAACACACAAGAATTATAGAGATAAGAATTATGAACAAAACTATAGTTAGGTACTTACTTTTACAGCATTAACTTTTTTTTTTATTTGAGTCAATAAAAATAATTTTATTTCAGAAGACAAGTTCATATACCCACCTACTCTACATAAATATTTACGGATCCTAGGGTGGTAGTTCGTATAATTTTTATTCTATTCTTTAGGAATATGAATAGGCTTGCATTGCTTGTATCAATATTCTCAGTTTTTTGGCTGCTTTCCACACTCGCTGATGCCAAGTAGACTGTCAGCCTGCTCATTATAGTAGGGGAGGGTATAGCATAGGACGAAAAAGAAAAACATAATTTCTACCTAATCAAGAATTTGAAAAAAAATCTTTATCTCCATGTCTCGTGTCTACAACAAGTATTTTAAGTTATTTTCTATGCATTATAATATTATCAAGAGTTAACAATAATAATATAACAGAGCTGGAAAAACATCAATAATAATATTAATATTATTTAAAAATAGATAAAGACTAGGCACGATCGTTTGTATTTATTAGTCCCTAGTTCTAAAATTAACTTAAATTTTCCTTTAGCCATTTCTCCATTTACTAGTAACATTTAAATCTATAACATTGATATGTTCATTATTGCCGTGACACTGTTGATATTACGCTAAAGGTTGCTGTCATGAAGATGGGTCGACATGCCGAGCGATATGATTGCGTTCACGAGCAGCCAGTACACAGATCATGCAAGAGCCGAGCGGCTCGCCTGCGGCCTGCGGTGGTCCGCGGGGTCTATATAACACTGGGCGTTTCTTGGGCGACTGGGTACTGCGGAAGCAGCCACCAGAGTCAAGTTCCCCCATCTTAATACTAAACATCCTCGCGTCGAAAAGACGAAGTACGACATTCATTACGATTATCACGAACACACATGCAACACACATCTATATTTTCTCGTTTCACAATCATGCAATGTTCGCCGCATCGTCCGGCGGCGACCCCGCCGATACAAATATCGCAGACGCCATCTAATATACGTATTTACATGTATCGTTGAGAGAGGAACGACTAGTAATGCGAGACTGAATGCGAGAGTAACATTGTGTGGTAGAATGTTGTACAGGTAGCATGTTCAGACAAATAAATATGTAAAAGTGCAAAACAAAACTGGACAAGCGTGCGTGCATCGAAACACAAGTCAGTGCGCGGATCACGGAGGGTGCAATACACTGCAATAAAGAACCAAGCTCAAATAATAATTATTTCAGTGAGGGAATTGACTATACTATTTAAATTTTATTGTAACACATTAGGTATCGGAATTATAATATTACAGGCTAAGGAGGGGAAAATACTATGTCAGTGTAGGTATTTGCTTACGTATCTTATGTAACAACGTGTAACATTATTATAGTGTAACAAGTTCTCGTTAGTAACCATTATTGTACGATTTCACTCTTTGTTTTACTTACTAATCACAATATGTTTATATAGAGGCAAAATTTGCCTCATGAGTGTAATATTGGTTTGTATCCATTTCATATAAGTTGCCTACCTAAGCTAAATATATAGGTATACTGTATTCGATTAATATCGAATTAATAAAAGTGAGATGCGATACTATTATTACAAAATATTGTACTGCTCAATATTAATATAATTATTATAGATCCACAGCCAAATGCGTCTTGTCTATTATAATGTGCTTGCGATATAATAGTCGATGCGTAGGAATAGCAACTATTATGCACGCTTTGTGTGTCGCAAGTGGTCTATCGAAACTATTTTGTATATCGTACTATTCATCTTAATATAAAATAACTCGTTGCAATCCATTAAAATATCGTACACTTTGTGCGTATAGATTAACAGATTGTCAACATATTAAGTCGGATATTAGTACCGCACGCATCAACATCCAATAGTGCTATATACAATATTACCTATTTATTGTATAATATAGTGTTAACGAACTCTTTGCGATTTACCAGCTAGGGTAAAATGTCAATAGCAGAGAACGCAATCTGAATACAACATAAGATTAGCTAAGAAAATATTTAATTAATCTCTCCCTAAACATATAACGGTAACTCAGTCAATTAGATGTTGTGCGTGCGGTCCCACGTTCCAGGACCCAGAGAGGATACGAACACAGCTTCTTCACTTTATTGCTGTAAGGAATGTCATGTAGGAGCTTGCAGTTTTCAATATATCCACCGAAAGTAGACACTTTCGGATCAAATACTTTCAAAATCATCACATGACTGAAAAACATTTGAAAGTTCCGCTCGGATATCATTCTTACACAAAGGAGCTGTTGAACCCATGCAGCAAATCATTTGCCAAAAAATTGTTGTCTTCAACTCAGTGGAATAAAGTTAGGAAGTCGTGCACCTCTCTGGGGCCGTCGTCCGACCGACTTCAGGCGACGTATCGTTTCAAGGAGTTTAGGTCCTTAAAACAAGAGGAAGCTGACCCTGGTCCGGCGCGCGTCGCCCTTGCCGCGCCGGCCCATGCCGTACTGTCACATGGCCGTGTCGGAGGAGCTCCCCCCGGGCTTCGCGTCGCCGCCGCCGCCGCCGCCCGCGTCCTCGTCCCGCGCCGCGCCGCGCCCCGCGCCCCCGCCGCCCGCAGACAACCCCGTGAAGTCCAGCTTGTACTGCATCACAACCATCATGTCAATAACTTACACTGGCTAGCCAACTGTCAACGGTTCGGCCTCGCTGATATCGCTTTGCCGATTGCATTCATATTCGAGAAATATCAAAAGAAGATTGCCGACTGTAAGTTTATTGCAAGAGATCGTTGTTACATATGATAATTTATTTATTTTTGAGCGCTAGTATAATATATCTACAATTTACTCTCAATTAAAATAATTCAATAGGAACATCTTTGTTAAGATACCAAATTCTTTGACAGCATCTGACTCTACTTTTTGGCACCGTGGCGGCAAACTTCTGTTGATGTTTCCAAAGCTTTTGTAATATTTAAGTGACCATAATATCAGCGAGCTCGTACCCGAAATTCGACGACTATACCTTTGCTACGTCACCCACTGAAATAACAAGAAACACCATGCACGAGAACGAATAAATTATTTTTTAAATCAATTGTTTATTAAAAAGTTAGGTAACGTTAATAATTTTACAATATTATTCGTTTACGGCAACCAAGGGTACATTCGTTGAAATACACTAGCGTATTAGTTACTTCATAGAAAGTTGTAGCGAAACGATCTTAAAGTCTATAATTATTTATAAACTTTAAGGTACGCGATATTTTCCACACATATACTAATCTAAATATAACAAATTATCATGGCAACATCACATAACAAACATTCAGAAATTAGCTATAGGTTACACCATAAAACAAATTCTACGCTAAACTTCGAGTAATATCGCTGTGTTAGGTTCGTTATGTTTAGTACGAGTATGTTAATTACGCCGTGTAGCTTTCATTTGCTTGTGTGACGCGAGATCACAAACTTTAATACATACATTATCCGTTTAAGACACTATTTTCGCTTTTAAAGGTGGTTGCTTTTCTTAAATTTGGCTTCCAATGCATTGGAACTCTCTCGGGCATACAGAGGGAGTACTGAAATTACGAAAGTAAAAGGTGTAAAATATGTACTTGGAATCATCTCACTATTAATACTGAGTCACTCTTATTATAATAAAATTTTAATTTAATGTCCTATCAATTTCAAAAGAATAAAAAGTAGTGATTTTGTTGTTTGTGTTTTGTGTGTTACTTGACTTTTTAATATTGTAGAGTAGTTTTCGACTTGTCAATAGCTCCTAGCTCACTAGCACTATTCAGTGCAAACATTGTCTCTTACGACAATTATTAGCTTTGGAAAAAATATTTTATTCTCGATACCAATACTTTTAACTATATAACATGGGCGAAATAATTACACAAACATGCTTAGGTGTAACTACATACACAGGTACACACAGAGTTACATGAACATTTGATGTATTTATGATAATGCAAGCCGGAGACAGACCGAATCGTCATTTGAATCTGTTGAGGATTTGTTTATCGCTTTGTCCATCGGAATGCGGTCCTGGAATGGCGAAGACCATCCAAGAAATGGTGATTGTTGAAAAATAAACACAAATAAATTATAAACATTGATATAACATGGAGGGTACATCGATATTCTTTTCTATAACTATGTCAATTTCAACTAAAATCTAAATATCTAAGAAGACTCATTCTTGTTTTATCTTTTTAATCGAAGACAACTTTTATCTTGTTTAGCAATTTGTATCAAAATTAGCGGACAAGAATAAGTCTTAAACTGCGATCACACTGTTCACCCCCGCAAGTCTAACAGCCACGAACGAAATATAATCTTTAAAGTACTTAACAGGTGCAACACTCTGGTGCCTTTTAACCACTCCCACACTCGACTCCCACGGCAAAGGTACCTATGGAACATTATGTTCCAATGCACTAAAATCTTTAAATATCCTAGAAAAATCTCTAAACTTTAAATTGTGCCACGTGTTGCTCGAATAAAAAGTAATTAATCAACACAAATAACAAAGAATTGCCAAGATCACCTTATTTGCGCAGTCAAAGCATGTCGTGACTACTTTACTGATGACGTTCATGAGATGTTTGGTCTCCTGTATGACGTTGTCCACTTTGCTGAACGTGGCAGCGCGGCCCACCGTCGGCTCTTTCACAGTAAATTGTAATTGTTGGACGTATGTGGGAACTTTATCTAAATGCTCTAATAACTCCTTTTTAATCGTTCCAGCTGGCACCTGTTAAATTATAACAACGTTATTCAAAGTGTTTCAAAACTAGATTTTTATGTAGCTAATAAAACATTTTTTACCTGGTAAGAAAATTGTCGAACGATTTTATAAAGTCTGTTAGCTTCTTCGGCAAAATATTCCGCTTGTGTGAAGAGGTCTTGAGTGGTGTTTAAACGACCTTCGCCTTTTGTGAACTGGTACATAGCGAAGGCCATGGAAGACATATTTTTCGCCCTGAAATACGGAAACGGCAAGTAAGTATAAGCTTTATCAATGGTTCTTTTGTTTTTTGTGAATGAATAATAAAATAGTGTATTGAGCTTAAGACAAAGCAGGTATTATTTTTAGCTTCTGAATTTATATCAGAAATCAGTTTTCGTCATCACATTTTAAACTGAGTGTATTGCAATAATTTTCTAGGTTTTAAAAAATAGGTATTTTTATATAACATGTGCCTTCAATATACTACACAATATAACTACTGCGTAAAAAAAGAAAATAGGTTAGAATTTTACCATGTAAAAGAAGCAACATCCGTAATTACAACTTTTTGATTTAATTGCTTGGAGCCTTATTATTATAATGTATTGCAAATGTTATGCAAGGTTAATTATAAAAAAATATTTCATATAGTGACATAGTGGGTACCTACTACCTATCTACGTACCTACATTAAATAGGTATGTAAAAAATAAATACCTAAATACATTTCTGAAGATTATGCTTAACCTTGGAACTCTAGCATATTTCTGTTTCTAAGTTGTATTATTTATTTATTAAAGACGCAGACAAAAGAACAATGCTTCAGTGGACCTATTAAAAATTACATCTATTGGAGTGTATAGTCATGGGCAAGGAACTTGGCACGACGTGGAAAGAGACAGAAAGAAATGCGCAGAACTCGTTTTGCTCTGCTTTTTGTTCTGCGAATCTGTCTCTTTCAATATAATTACTATTATGTGTATATTTCCACAACTTACCTCTTCACAATGTCATTGTTTTCGTCGGCAGCGCCTTGCCATTTCTCAGTCTCGGCGTCCATCTCAGAAGACATCATTTTCATTTCCAGACCAGATTTTGCAATCTTTGCTTGTTCGTCAGAGTCTAGTTTTACTGCTTTGAGCGGTTTTGTCGTTGTACCATGTTTCTGTAACATATTAAGTTCTAAATTGTATTTAAAACAATAAAATACGGCGTATAGTTAAAAAAAACTGCGTTCAAGAGTTCTCAGTTTGAGGCATTGTTTAAATGGCATTATTAATAATGAAATTATTATAAAAAATGACCTGCATAAGTGTATCAGTAATACCTACATGAATAAATTATTTTAATTGCTACCGCCACCACAACGAAAATATAAGACACGTTCTACAGTGTATAACAAAAGTGCGACCAAATAATACCACTAAAACCTTACAAGTCTTTCGCCTTCAAACGAAGCTCATCTGTCTACCTCAAAAGAACATGTAGAGTCATTTATTACTTCCTATTGTTTATCACTTAACAATTCATATTCAGTAATACTTACGCCAGGCCTGGGTAAGCTGCTATACTGTTGTTTATCGGGTCTATCGTCCGTGAGGTCTAGCAGCTCCCTGGCTAGCCGCGCGGCGTCGGCCAGCAACCACGCCCACATGTCCACGAATACATCGAGGTTCTCCCTGGCCGCCGCACTGCTCGGGTGCGCGGCCAGCGTCCGAGCCGCCGTCACCACTTGAGGACCGTATATCCTCAAGTTGATCTCCGCAAACTTCGCACTTACTTGTAAAGTCTCAGACATCGCTATATGCCTGAGCAGCTTACAAACCTGCAGAAGTACTGAAAAATTTTAGCATCGCCAACGGAGGTTACGTAAAGAAAATAAAAAATAAACCTGCCTCAATAATGTGGTCTAATTGTTCGTGTAGCCGGCTGGCTATATTGTGCAGTCTCTCTGATTCTCTCTCACCACAGGAACTAGCTGAAAATTAAATGTGTGCTGGGCGTTACGTCTACAATAATCGACAATAAGGGTTGCTGCTTGCGAACACTCGTGTGTTATGGTAATGTTTGGATGTTAAGGTTTAGATACGTTTTAAAATTAGACGTCTGTTTATCGATTTCAACTTAAATCAATAATTTTAGATGTGAAAATAGATAATTAGTAGGTAGCTAATAAAACACTTGAACATATCTGGCAACTACTTACTAACAAATAAGCTGAGCTTGGCAACCGAAGCACATTAAAATTCACACAGTAATATTCGATTGCACATAACGTACGTGATAAAAATGAAATGCAGAAAAGTTAAGATACTTGATCGGAAAAATATGAAGTACCTCCACATATTTATTTTTCGTGTAAAATTTTGTATATTTAAAAAGAGTAGAATGTAAAGAGTAGAGTAGACAGACAGACGCATTAAGTATATTATTCATTTTATTATAGTTATCGCTAATGAAAATGTTTTTAATGTGTAGCTACTGCTGATCCAAACACATAAGTGTTCGCGCGGGGTATAATGGGACTGTACCTATCTTTCGTCGAGGGTTACCTATGTGCGCGAGGTCGGAGGCGAGCCGCCGGGCTTCTTCGGCGAGGGGCGCCAGGTCTCTCGCCTGTTCCCGCGCCGCCGCCACCAGAGCGCGCTCCAGCTCGGACGCTGCGCTTGCAGCTCCTGCGCACGCGCTTTCTAACGCCGCGCCGGTAGTGGCGCCCTCTTCTTCCTAGTGTATAATTATTCTTGTAGAAAATTTATGATTTCTTCTTCCTAGGTACTTACTTATTTGGAAAGGAAAGTTTTTTGACAAAATACCGAAATTATTATGCTGAAAATAAACAATATATTTTCCACGCTTCACAGTTTCCAAACGTACAATGTAACTGAACCGAACCAAATGAACCTACATATTCGTAAAGATGAACCTTCCTAATTTACCGATGTAATATTGGTGAGCAACTCTAGTATTTAACATCTTGTACTCCTTCTAAAACACGTGAATTAAACCAAGAAGAACCGTGCTAACTAATAAATATAGGAAAAAAAAAATAGATTAGAACCTCACCACTGACACGGCGACAGCGACCAGCCTCTCCAGTTCGTACGCTATTCTCTCTGCTAGCGCCAGTATCCTCTGCCGATGTTCATGTGAAGTATAGGCGGAGTCGGTAAAGTCGTGTGTCCGTTCGACTAGCGCTCGTAAGGTCGCCGCTAGGGCTCTTCTTCTCGCCACATCCGCGCCTCCTCGTGCCCTCGCCGCTCGCACTTGTGACGTCAGACCTCTTAGGGCCCCTAACGCCGTTCCCGCCTCCCACTGAGCAGCCTGCAGTCCAGTTTATTGCATTACGATGAACTTTATGCAAGTTAAAATGAACATAGTTGAAAATGCTCCAAATAGTTTACTAGAATTTTACGAAAGAATACAACACAAAATAACTCGACAAAATTAATTTCATACTCAAATAATGTAACAGGGGACACGTCAGGTGACTTATAAACATGGGAATTAAACATATTCTACGTACAAAATGCATACATCTGTAAACTTGAATATGGTAAAATACGTACGAATCATCTCGTGTTGTACCCATAGAGACTTATAGTAGAAATAAACAAGTAACAAAGTAAATAACTGTCTTAAATAAATAACTTACATGTGTTAAGTAAAATAATAAGTAAGTATAAAAAGTATTAAAAAACGATTCTGTACAGACGAAAACACTGAATAGACATACTCGTAGGTAATAAAGGAAGTTATTTTTACAAACCGTAAAGACTAATCGTATGAGTAATAATAAAGTAACTACACTCTATTGTAGTGACGCTGACTAGTCGTAAGTAAGCAATCGTTAATATTTTATGGTGGCCGTTTAATATCCACTTATTTACGGTGATCATAAAATGTTAGAGCCGGCTAATTCATATCTAAGTATCTCTGCGGCTTGTAGAGTTACGAGAGGCGTTAAGAGAGTGTCACAGCCTTCTGTACAGACTCTTAAAATATTTACAAATTTGGTAAAAGAGAGAGCGTGTAGTGTTAGCTGCGAAACAAGCTGATAAAACGTTAGTCTACTTTGAATAAAATATAATTATCTGAGTTGTGAACAATTCTTGAAACATACTCGTACACTCGTTACAACTAGGTAGCAAGCCTAACTATTTCCTTCTTAGCATTTTGAGCGTGTACTGAGCCAATTCTTGTGAATAATCAGTAATGCTTATATGTCTAAGTTTTATTTCTTAATGGCTTTCTAAGTGTAGCTAGCCTGAATGATACTTAAGCTAATTATAACCGAATGTGTTGTGGAAACAATCAGAAGAATAGAGTTTTATAACGATTAGCAACTTGGTAATTTTATTCTGCTGTGGAGATGTTGAATATAGGTTTTCTTATTTATTTCTTATGGGAGGATCTCTGTTACTTAATCAGTAAGTCCTGTTAGTACAAGGTGTTATTATAAATGTTAATTGTTATTATTCCTTACTCCTGTTAGTAGTATTAGTGATCGTCCATTTAATAACTGTTAGTAATTGTTCCACCCAAAATTTGTCATAGATGCGTTGCTACGCCCGAGGATAGATGGTCGCCTCATGTAATAAGTGTGCCGGAATCCCAAAACACCCTTCAAACAGACTGAAAGGAAGGCACTTATTCCACGGCAGAAATAGAATGGGGGCGGTGGCCCTGACACCTATAAATTATACTAATATTGTATTAACTATTTAGCAAAATTTCAACGTTGCACGCTCATAAGTACGTAGCTTTTAGCCTATTAGGGCCGGTTTCCACCTGTGCCCAGAGAGTAACGAAATAAAGTGGAATCATGCGTAAAAATTAATGAGATATAATTTTTTCCCTTTAGTGTGATTATTTTAATAAATTTATCAAGTAGCCAAAAGTTATAGTATCCATTCATCTGTGTGTTGTATTGTTGTGTTTCCTGATACTTATTGAACGCTTAAATTGTTAATTAACTTTAACACGATTTTATTGTTAATAACATATGAATGAACTTTTAATATTTCGCAGTATATTTTGTATGTTCATACGTTACGTGTCATTTATTTTAAAATATCGTATCAGGAAACAAGAGTGTAGTTTTCTAAGGAGGCATGTACGGTGTTTTCGCTGAAAATGAAGCTTAAGAGATAATGCTTGAGATAATGCTCTAGGTCGTCGTGAAATACGTTACGCATACATACTTTGTTAGAGATAATAAGCAGAAGGCACTCGTCTACCTACTAGTTGGTTATACCTGTTCGTGACTATCCGAGAAAGGTTGCAACTACAAGAGAAATAAAAGATTGTGTTTATGTTCGGAAAGTTTAACATGAAAGCACGCAGAAAATACACAATGGAACTTATGAAAGGATATTCACAACCAAAAACCGAGTAAACATTCCATCAAGATTATACTTACGAATAAGTGCACACTAATGTTAGGTTGTGGAGTAATTTGTGTACAAACAGGAACTTGTGCACACATGCTACCTAATTTCCGGAATTCCTTATTGGATTTGACTCTACATAAAGTATAAATAAGTTAAACTCTTATTTTTTGTTTGGTGTCTGTTAGGATAAATTGAAAGTCAAGAATGACCCGTATAGGAAATATTATGTTTTTTATTTAATTTATCTAGGTATATTTCAAAAATAAATAAATAAACTAAGAAATAAAAAATATTTTTTAATACCTATCTACTGTCTCTTTAAAATAAGAGAAAGCGTGATGCTCATAACATTTATTTACGTACACGGTATAAAAAATATATGACGAAATATTTGTAGAGTGAATAATAAAAATAATTCTCTGCGACGAATAATATTTTCCACAGAAACGTTACTGAGCGCCACATGTGTATCTCTAACTTTTAATACCTAGTTGAATTGGCTCGAGTCAAGTTCGGAAGTAATATTTTCAATGAAACAGGGAAAGTAAATTCTACAAACTGATATGAACGAAATTTCGTTGGTTTTAACTAAAAGTAAAACTTTTGTTGGACCATTGCCGAGTTTCCATCTCGATGAATAGAGTTTAAACAAGCGTAAATTTCATTTTCTACGAATGAGAGGGTGACGGGTGTTCGGTATCTAGTATATTTATTCAGAGCACAGCCTAGGTATCCCCAATTTAAGAAAGAAAGTGTCAAATTCTTACAGTTACAAAAGGAAATTAAGAGAAAATACGGAAAAGTAACTATCAAAACCTTTGAAAGATTTGATCGATTAAATTCACATCCCATTCAAACTAGTATAGTTTAAAAATTAAAAGCGCGCCTTCATTGTAGCGACCCTTCGGCTTTATCATCAGACCCTGTAGGTATATCATCTAGACCAGAGTACTTTTCGGGAAAATGCGGGACTATTTCAGTGACACGATTATTTTGTATTGTCATTCAATTTATATATGTAACAATTTATATATGTACCTATGTCAAATTTATGTATGTTCACGTTACTACAAGATTTGATTACAGACTGGACAGGTGCAACGGAATAAATGTTTCACTTATCGATACATTCTATTTTCTAAATAATCAATGGGTAATATTAGGGTAATCTAAAAATCTGTAGTAAAGAAGTTGCTTGTATTAATAGCAACCATTTGCACAGTGCGAATTATGTAAACATATGATATAAATACCTCAAAAAATTCTATGAAAGACTATTGCGCTAGAATCTATCCATATACTTATCAAAAGAATACTGGCATAATAAAATATAAACATTCACTGTAGAGACTTTACTTACTTTAATAATAATCCGTAGAGTGCATTTACGACAAACCAGGCTACGGGCAAACACAGTCTCTCGTAGAGACAAAGTTTTCCGCTTGTGCACATTTACAAAGGAACTCTACTTGACGGTCTCGTTGATATGCTTATAAATGGCATTTGTGGTATACATACATTTAGTATATACACAATAAAAAGGACAAATATAGTGTATCTCGTATAAAGTTAACAGAGGAGCGCGACAATTTACAAATAAATTATGGGGCCATATGATAAACATTAAACAATAATAAAACAGACGAATATTTATTGGGTTATCATCATCATTAAATAATTCACTACCTACTTAAGGCCATTCCAGAATAATATTTTCTTATGTCAATTGTTACGATGTAAAATAAGAGGTAAATATGTTACATTTTCTTGAAAGAAAATTTAAGAAGCCATATCAGTGTTCCATATTTTTTTAATGAATAGGTGCTTATTCCATAATTGAAAGTACCTACATTAACTTTTACACATATAAAAGTTCATAATGACGATGTATGTTTGAATAAATATGTATTAATTAGTGTATGGAACGTACAGTGTAATTCCGCCAGTGTAATTTAATCAATCGATTATTTATAATATCAAGTAATTGCACAACGCCTATATACATAGAAGTACTAGAGTTATAAAGGTTTGTTACTGAGTTCTATTCGTTGTAACCATCGTTGGAATATTGCCATTGGCCGCTTCTTTAATTACATACATTACAACGATACAGCCCGATACTTCAAGTGGCGATAACAGTGTTATCACACTGTATCTTGGTGTAAAAACGTTACTTAATATCTAACTTTTCTCTATCAGTTTTATGCCGTTTTTCCGTGAACACGTGTGTATGTAAATACGTGTATTTTTGGTTATAATGGACAATGGCAATAGTCCAGTAGGAAAGACCAGGGTCTTTATGGCTTCATGTGAAGAGAGACTATACGCACAGTACCATCAAACTCTAAATAGGAATAAGTACGCGCCATACTGTGACGTCATAGACGTCGTCTTAAACCTTAAAGATTAGGCTATCAAAGCTTTTCAAGGAACAGAGGTCAATCATGATCATTGATCAATTCTTAGTTTGATTGCATTATAAAAAATTGTTCTCCTGTCATCAAATGAACAGACAGTTCGTTTGTTGTTTGTTCAATGCAAATTAGTTAAAAAGTATGAAATTGATAAAGTAATCGTGTTTACAGCAAACCTCGTGCGAGTGCTCCTCGTGGCCGGGCAGGCCGTCCCGCACCACGTAGTGGATGAGGTCCATGGCGCGCCGCATCTGGCAGAACACTGTGTCGCGGTTTTCCCTCGCCGATGCGCTGCCCGGGTGACGGAGACAAGTCTAGGAAATACGATTGATAATAATTAATGTAAATAAATGATTTTAGGTAAAATTAGGTAGACCTATTACAGGTTAGTATAGGTTCTTGAAATAAATATATTTTTTAACATTATATTGAACTGAGAACAATCATGTGTCAGTGTTTTTGTATTGTTTTTTGTATCTATGTACTTAAAAATATATACCTATCTAAGTATTTCCGATAATTGCATTATACCTAATACGCAAACAGTAAACTAGGTATAGTTAGTCAATCTGATTTCAATGATAGCAAA
>DWKA01000135.1:0-21803 GCA_018249155.1 Panoquina ocola ocola
CGTCGACGCAACGTTAACGTTGCGCAGACGTTGGGAAAACGCAAACGCTCGTAAAACGCCCAGTGGGATAGCGGCCTAAGTATTAGTCCTGAGTTGAGTTTTTCCAAGCAAATTATCTCGTAGGAGTTGGTATATTCTTAAAAAACAGAAAATACAACAAAAATATGTTTCGTATATTATATTCAAGAGGTACTCGTATAATATGCGTAAATTATGGCGTACTTACGAACACAATTTAATAAGGTAATTCCAATTCAAGTATTATTAATATAAATATCATAAATTACTGCCATAATTTTTATTTCTGACATTTTTACGTACCTACCTCTAAATATATAAAAAGAACAATAAAGCGTTCACTCACTATAAAACCTTTATAGACTTTAAATTAAAAGTATTCTCATCGTAACACAGTTTATAACACCATAAAAATACCATTTCAACGCTGAAATCAAACATTAACAAACACGGGTAGTGTTGCGGTGTTAATGTAATCAAAATAGAAGAGACAATCATTTTGATCGTACGCCGTACATTTTAGAAAGTTGAATCTTCTTTTAACGTTATAACACTTATAACAGAACTTGTCCAAATACGTTTCGCAACGGTGATTTATGACATGTTGAATCCAATTCGCGAAGAAGATGAGATTGCACGCCTAAATTACAGTAATCAAATATATGCAAATGTACATAAGCGACTGGGTACGTTTGTAAGTTATATTCATTTATTTAGAACAAAAAATGGTTGATAAGCGCTAAGGACAATACAACCAATCAACCTATTAATGGCATCGGTTTCTTTTCAAAACTACTCATAATTCATGTTGATCTAAATTTGTCGTTATATAAATCGATTACGATGTACTATCATTACTCAAATACTTTGACATAATTTAAATACGGACAATGAAACGAAGAGATCAGAACGGAATGGAATATTTTTAGGGGATCCGACCGGAATTTAAATAAATAATAATTGACAGTGGATCTGTTTTGGGGATCAGACCGGAATAACTCGAATAAATGTATCTTATCTTTATAAAGAAAATGAAACCTATTTTAATGTATCTACTAGAAAATATATTTTCAATATACAGAGTTTTAAGACTCATTGTTACAGAAGAAGTCTAACCTTTTAAAACAACTCGCATTTAACCATTTACGGTCATGGAGCACCCAACATAGTCGTGCAAAGTATTTACTATTAACAAGTGAATGAAATTCCACACAAATACCCCCAGCATCGTAGAGCGGAGGAAATTTCCAATAAAATGTTCACATTTCATCGAAGTCTTATTTAAAAGCACTCGATTATTCAATGTGAATGGGCCGGTGTGAGGCGAGTGCAGCGCCAATGGTCCAAAAAGAGCTATTTTCACCTGGAGCGCGGTGAAGATAGAGAAAATCGATGGCCGAGGCCGGCGCGTTCAAATAATAGAGAACCTACGTTTACATTGTTTCACAGTTTTGAACAAAGTCGAAGCGGGAGACAAGTGGAATGAACCAGACGCTCCCGGCCGGGCCCGCGCGGACGTGCCGAATAATGTACAAAAGGTTTTTCATTCGATTCAGATAATACTGTTAGCCCACGATCGGTTATATACTAAGTTCATTTTATTGCTACACAAATTAAATTACAGATCGAATAATGCTGCATAATCAAATCAAGTAACTACTGAAACATAATATTTTTTATTATCTGCTGTAAATAGCATTTTAGTCGATACATCTTTCACTTCATTTTAATTTGTATTACCGTGATGGTGAAAAGGTAGTTGGTACATAGAAAAGCAATCTACAGAGTAACTGGATTTGAAAATAATTTTACACTCTTAAGCCACTCATTGGTTTTGATTGTAGCTAGTAAACAATTGTTATTATTTAATACATATTCATCTATTGATTGGTCATATCCAAGTCTGTATACAATAAGTAGTTGGTACCGCATCGATTGTGTATGTAAACAGTGCATAGTTAGCTGTCGGGTCCCGTTATCCGTCGTCGGATGGAGTTGCTACCTGTTTAGTAATGGGGGACGTCGATCAAGTCGCCAGGGACTCGCGGCTATCCGCAGGAAGTGGGACTATTTAAACGAAATCCCCAATGGCAGAGGTTTTATCGCGAAATATGGATTGTAGTCGTAGGATGAATTTAAATGCTTCGAATAGATTCGTTGGCCAATCGTCGCTTTTGTCGTCATCTCGGATTTTAGTTTTGAACAGAAAAAATAAAAAATATATTAAAGACTAGAGAGATGATCAACTAAAGATTTTTATATGATAGGTATACACACGTATATATTTAATTTATTATCAAGAACAACATTGAGCTTTTTTTGATTACGTCTCAATGAAATAGCTACTAATGTGATTGGTAAGTTTGGGGATACTTAGTAAAGAGAAAGCGTAAACCGAAAAAAGATCACACTTGGCAATTCAGAAAAAAAATAACACATCATAAGGCAATAGATTAATAGTGTTGCATAGGTTATTGCGGCTTACCACCTAGACGAAAGTGCATATATCTCATTACGCTGGTGGTGGAAAGAAGGCCTTGGTTGTTCAGAATAGGTGTCGATTTACTTAACGAGGCATTTTTTTTAAGTAGTCTTAATTCCTTTTTCCTATATACGATATACTATGACTAGTATACTCTCGCCCTCGCTTCATTTCGGAAAAAAACATAGTAGGTACATACTTACCCCTTTTGGGTTTATTTACGGAATAAAAACTATCATAATGTCCTTCCTTAGGTCTCAAAGTAGTTCCAGAGCCTATTCATTTCAAATAAACAATCAAATCTCTCCTCTTTATAATATTAGTATAGATTATATATAAATCTCCTGTCACAATGTTTATCTGCGATGGACTCCTAAACTACTGAACCGATTTTAAGCAAATTTTGCACACCTATGTATTTTTATCCAACTAAAGCTATAGGACACTTTTGGATCCGATAGGTGGCGCTGTTATCGAGAATCTGTAGTACTGCGGAACAACGTCCGCCCGGTCAGCTAGTATTAGTATAGATATGTGCATCTTTTTACATTCTACATATAAAATTACTAATAGTCTTCCTTCATCAATTACTTTCTCTAAGTGATTGTTCGTAAACCTAAAGTTCAAGGTCCTTTGCCAGAAACAAACTTTAAGACAGTAATTACATCGCAATGACGCCTTCAGTTAAAATGTTAAAAGCTTCTTTTGAAGCTCCAGAACGTCTCTTCAAAATTTCCTACCCTTTTAATCCCTTTACGATTTAATTACTAAATGGGCGGTCATTGCTGTCAACTCCTTACCGCTGTACGAGATTTTACTGAACGTTTGATCTTGATTAACCTAAATATATTTTTTTAAACGCTCAACCATAGTCATCTTCGAATGAATGTTAATTGTTAATATTTTTTGTTTTCATATAACTTGAATGGGTTGAACATTTTTGCATTAAATTGTTAATATTAGATACAGTGGAAATATATTTCAGTATTTTCGAAATATTTATACCCTGGACGTGTGCATTTTCAGGTTCTGAGGGCATACTCATAATGATTGATTAGCTTAAACAGGTCTATGATTCAAATTTAACCGTAAATTAAAAGATAATGATAAAAAGATAAACGTTAGTTGCATACCATTTTTTATTATTGGGGGGGGACCATCAAAAAGCAACCTTACTTATTTAGAGTATTAAAAAGAATTAATATCTTTAACTACTGCTCTTCGTTCTATTGCACAAGGAATATTTAAACTTTGATAAATAAATCTTACGGATAATTAACAACGCTGATTCATTAACGACGATCAACACAAGGGGTGCGAGGGATAAATAATGAATGCTTAGTTTCCAGTTTCAACTTACCTTAAATTAATTTTACTAAAAGGTTACCTTTCATCCGGAGCACGTTGTTATACATATATGTATTTTATATATATATCTTACTAGCTGCCCGCCCTCGCTTCGCTTCGGAAAAAATATAGAATGTACCTACATACTTACAACCCCTATTTAACCCCCTTAGGGGTTTAATATCATAAAATCCCGTCTTAGTGAGCATTGACGTTCCTAAAAGAACCTGCATGCAAAATTTGAAACTCCTAGCACTTGAAGTTTCTGAGATTTCGTGATGAGTGACCTTTCGCTTTTATATATATAGATTCGATATATCAAATATATTCGATATCTCAAAATCGCCAATTTCTATAGCTTGTCCCGGATAGTAAATATACAGGATTAGTGAGGTGTATTAACGCACGTATGGTAGATACGCTGAACGGGTTTCGCCGTGAGCTGATGATTACTCTAGTAATGTAACGGTAAGCCGCCGCTCGCTTTTAAATGTATTTGATTAGGAAGCTCGGGGAAGTGGTTCCGTGGGCTTAACTGCCTCGGAACGAATGCCCTCGTATATTGTTTATCTACAAGTCATAACTAAGAAGAGCTGAAGCTATTTATATGGATAATATACGAATCATACGAAATATACACTTAAAGATATACTGCTAAAAGTCTAGTTTAGTGTAGGGGTCAACATTAAAAGAGAAAAGAATTTGACAAGTATAGAATAAAATCTTACCTTGATATTTGGTAACATTTATCTAAATATTATCGTATAACTATAAACTCGACAAACCGATGTAAACTTCAAACCGAAATCCCCATAAAATGACCGGAAGCCCTCAAATGTGAACAAACAAGCCCATAAGGTAGCAGGATGGATAGCCAACGGAGGGCCGTAAATCCAGTTGCCGTACAGTAGCAGTGGATAAGCGGGGATCTATGGGGTCTGCAGCTGCGTGAGCTATGCTCTAGTGTTCTCGCAGATTTATCGTTCACCTGTGGAAACGGACCCCGACAGAATTTAAGATGCGCTAAGACGTTACACACTCTACTCCAAGTTCTGTACTAGTTCCACCTATCAAATTTACTCGCGCCGGGGAAATGTTTAAACAGGAATAAATTTACATTGCATAATTTAACTTTGCGCAGTTAAAATAAACTTCCCAAACTCACACTACATCACTTCTTCAATAGACACGTGTGGTAACAGCGCCACCTGGTATCAAGCTACTCAAAAGTTATCCGTTCCCTTTTGTGTGTGATATGTTCTAAATACCTATTTTATGCGTCATTTGATTTATTTACTCATAAATAAAGTTAAATTGTATAATGATTTTTTGTTACCTGCAAATCTGATGCAGATTAAATCAATAAGTAATTTATTTGGAAACGCACCCGAAATTTTATAACCATAAAATTTTTGCCGAAACTTTTGCATCTTCTGACACCGTAAATAGATTTTAATAAATTCACCAACATCAATAAAGCAAAAAGTGTCTTGGCAAAAAACTTGAAGTTTTCGTAAATCTGGAAAACAGTATATAGGTTAATGCTTTTTAGATTCGCGGCCCGGCGCTGAAGTAATAAAGTTGCAGACAACAACGCTACTTCCTCGGAAGCTCTTCGTAAGCCAAATGCTGCCGCGAAAAAAATTCTATACAGAAATGACAAATGTAGTCGCTACGGGTATATTCTTTAAACGCTTACAAGAACTAAAATCTAGGAACTACGAGTAAGTGCAAAAACATGTCGCCTCTTACGACACCCTGGTCTGCTGGCATGGCATTGATTCAGTATTGCTTTTTTATGGAAAAAAGGTAGCAAACGATCTGACAGTGCCACCGTCCCCTGCCGCCCATGGACACCTGTGACATACTTCGGATAGGACAGTGGGATGGGAGGGACTGTATTAGTTAATACTTTACTAAATATTAGTCAATTCTGGCAGTATAAGGTGTTAATAACAATATCAGTTGTTACAATAATTATATATATTACTAGGTGACCCGGCAAACATTGTTTTGCCTTATAAATTATTTTAACTTACTAAAATGGCCATAAAAAATAGGGGTTGCTGATAGAAGAATAAAAATTTTTGGACTGCACGTATTTTTTAATTCCACATTATAAAAAAATAAACACAAAAAATTTCGTCACAAAATAAAAAAGATTTTAACGGTGAACAACCCTTATCACTTAGGGGTATGAAAAATAGATGTTGGCCGATTCTCAGACTTACCTACCCAATATGCACACAAAATTTCATACGAATCGGTTCAGCCGTTTAGGAGGAGTACGGTAACTAACACTGTGACATGGAAGTTTTATATATTAGTTTAGTAAGGGGACTTTAGACGTATTATTAGCATTACAACACCTGATCTTAATAAAGATATCGCAAAATCTATTAAGTATACTAAAGAAATAGAAGTCCAAACATGTCCAATAACTTAAGGAGTCGAGTCGAGGTTGCCTCAACTAAACAGCATTTAATACATGAACTCCGCGCACTGTTTTTCCGTCTCGAAATTGTACCAACTTTTCAATTCTGGGTGAGTTCGGCGTATTTTATTGGAGGATAAAAAGTCAGCTACTGAGTTTTGCTTCAGCTTTCATATACTTACTCTTTAGTATATTGCCGAAAGGTTTTTGTGAGTTTGGAAGTGTATTTTGTTAAGGAAAACAAAATCAAATGTTTTTTTGACTATTTAATATCGTGATGACTGAGATGCTAAAAAACAACACATATATTTTACGACTTTGAATGTGTGCAACTAATAACTAGTGTTATAATAGACAAACTGATGGAAAGTAAAATCAATTAATAAAAATTTTGTTGAGTACCTGAAAATATTTTTTAATATTTAAAAAATTAAAGTAAGCAGAAATGTGAATGACATGATGCAACTACCCTCTAAACTATTTACGTATAGAGAATAACTCGACAGTGGCGACCCCGTTTAAACGCCGCTTAACACATGAACTTTGCTTTTAACGTTTTTTGCGGCCTCGAAATTGTTCCAAAGTGAGTTTCAGTTGAGTTTACCGTATTTTGTTGTAGTTTATCCAGAGGAATGGTGAAAAATAAAAAAATCCAGAGCACATGGAAAGTACATTTTGCTTTAGTTTTGCTTTGTATTAGTGTCAAGCGTTGCCCAAACTTTAGCATACTTTGTATTCAAAGTTTTTTATATCTATGAAAAAGTCTTTTGCGTTTTCGTAAATTTCGGATTTTCGTTACGAAATTAAATCCATTTAAAATCTTCATTTATGTATGTTATAATTCACTTGACAAGTGTTTCAATTTAAAATCACTGTAAAAACAAAACCCTGACTGAGTTTGTCCCTTGTAGTCTTGAAAAAATAAAACTAAATAATATTCTACTATTCAAAACTTATAATATCGTAATTATCGTACGTAGCTTCTCATAAGAATAAACAATAGCCACATTAATTACTGCGTGTCCTGGCATCCCTTCCATTAAAGGTACTACTCGTAGTTATTGGTCACATAGATTTGGGGTAATAATATTGACACCATATTGTTCGCAGTTGATTTTATATACTCGTATAACCAGCTAGGCTGGAGCATAACCTTAGTACCAAGTTGGGAATTCCATATCTTATTTTGGTGAGTTCAGCGATCCAGAACAGAAGAAATCAGGCGTTTTTAATTTCAAAGCATGGAGTTGACGTGGTTCTGCGGGCAAGGAACACACACACACGCACTATCACAAACTAAAGTTCCCATGACACACATCAACAACGTTGCATTCTGCACTCTGTTTATTTTAAGCACCTGATTATTTTATCGCCGAAACAACAGCTACTTCTACATTAGCAGTACGTGCCGAGATTCTCTTACACTTAAACTTCTGACTTTGGAACGAAAATCGAGAGCAGGGGAACGCGGGAATCAAACACTTAATTCCAAAGACAAGTCCAACTTAGAAAGAACCCGTCTGCAAACTTCCCACTCGGGACGCTAACAAGAAAACTATTAGCAATTATCAGATGTCGGCGTTTCAATCAATTTACAACTTGAAAACAACGCGCTTCAGCAAACACGATAGCAACGAGGTAAACTTTAGTTTCCAAAAAATAAGGTTCTTATAGGCATAACTCAACCTTACAAGGAAATTGGTAGGTGGTGGTTAGGCCTTTGACAGGCTTGCAATTTTCGCCCTAGTCATGTTTGTTAGCAGTAGCTTGTGGAACGATTTTTGTGTGCCCGCGGTGCAGGGTGAACAGTGCGAGGCATTATCAGCGCGGGTACCAGCGAGTGCTTCGTTAGTGTTACATCGTCGTGTCGCTTGTATTGCTTTGTTGTACCCACATTACATACTATTACATGTTGCCACAGATGTCGCTAGTGTTCTTTTCTCATGAAATAATCATTACAACGTGCAAATGATTAGTCCTTGGATTGCTTAAGATTTTGCACGAGAATTTATATGAATGGTTTGGCAAACAAATTTTACACAATTGAAATTTGAAATTATCTTAATAGAATAAGTAAATGTGTCAGCACCGGAACCAAAAAACATTTCCTCGTTTTACATTTCGTCTATTATGTGCCAAGCTTTAAATCGGCAGGGTGGTACAATTTAAGAGTCCGGGACTATATTTAGGAGTCACATTTTTTTTAATTTTATCTTCTTTTTTTTCATAAAACGTGCCTGAGAATACCGAGCCCAACAATTCACAAACATTTTCCTTTTTCTGTCGTAATTTCTAATTTTATCAACGATAGACGCAATTTGTGAGGCCGTAGAACGTTATTAAGCTCCTGGGTGTAAAACTGCGGGCCGCCGGCGGGCGGGGCCGCTTCCGCATATTTAATGGCCTCTTGTAATGGACTTTACTTGTTGCCCGCTATGCGCGAATACTTGAAAACCTAAAAACCTCCAGCGAGGAATGATTTGCTGGCAGAGCGGTTTCATTAGTTTTGTTTTGTTCATATTGCAGTCCACTCCGACTTTTCATTCGCATTTACGATTTGGAATTAAAACAACAAGAATTTTACTTTATCTATTTTATTAAATCTTTTTCGTAAGATTATACAATGTACAGAACAAAAGAAAGACTTAACGCTAAAAGCTTGTTCAAGAAAATTATACTTTTACCGAAAATCTCTGCAAAGTTTTTAAAAACAAAACTTGGAGCTAAAGTTAACTTTAATCACATTCAATACAATAATCGTCTTCGTTTCGGTTGACATTTTCTACAAACAGAAGTTTTCATTAGCGCGCTCGTCGAATCGCTCAGTAATTCGTCTTAATCGAGCACTTCACCCCAACACTTGCGTCACACCACACCACTCAGTTGTCAGATTGGCCGTGATTGGGCTGTCATGAGGAAAATCGAACCGATTACCCTTGACGGATGAGCGATGGAATTTTGGGGTGCAGAAGGGGTGCGAAAGGTTAGTACATCGAATTCGCTTTGCCGATTAGGCGTTGGAGACAAATCGAATTCTTAACCCTTTTATATCTGCGGTACATGCCGTCTTTGAATTTGACGGATTTCCGCGGCCAATACCGCGACATACCTACTTTATTACTTGGGTAAACTAATCACTTGCACGGCTGCGGGTAGAGGGTGTTCACAAAAATGAAACATGTGAATTAAAAAATGGTACCTACTCTAAATGGATATTTAGACAAAATAATGTATGTAGGTAGAGTCATTTGAAATTAATTTCACTGATGGAAAAGATCGTGTGTGTAACAGGTTTCGAAACACTTATGGACCAGTAATGTTTTTAGAAATAAAATATACAGTGACCCGACAAACTTTTCGGACACATTAATAAGTTGTAGTTACAATTTTTTATACCCAAGTGATTTTCCTGATATTTCATTTTTTTTCCAATAAAACATAGGGTTTTTTTTTACATATCAAGAGGCAATGTTTTCAAATTTTAGACAGAACGTATTATTGACATAACAAACAACATTCATTTCATAAATATAATTCTTGCAAATATATGTAGCGTCCTCAAAACAACCATTTGTGCACCCTCCTTCATCGACATTCTTAGTTCGCGTCACGTTCCTAGACTAAATTGAAAATATCGGGGTGATATTTGTTGATGGGTTAGTATGAAATGTGTATTAGAATTCAATTCCCAGCCGGATATGAGCGGTGAGCTGGTGCCCGCGCTGTGTCGACTTGTCAAATGATGACTTTCAGGAAATTGTGCCGACACGTTCATTTTAACCGATTTCTAAAAATAAGGAGTCAGCGCACATCTTTTCGTGTCTTAGGTGTTTGGATAGAACTTGTTTATGCATGACTATATGGTTAATCTTCGGTTAACGTAAAATAAGCATTTGATTGGAGCGCTCCAATACACGAATATAGACATTATAAAACTTTCTAAAAAAACGTTTCGCACTCATTAGTTCCGCCCGCGACTTCGCCCTCATGGAATTTCGACTGTAAGGCGCTGTCCTATTACCATTGCACGTCATGCGTCACTATGAAATCGCATCGCAGCATCGTACGAGCGATGGCAATAGGGCAGCGCCTAACACATTGTAAAAATTTCATTCATATTTTTTTACATTGTAATGAAACCATTTTTCTGATTCGATGCCAACATCATGTAGGTTACGTTTTTGTACAAAGAAACTAGCTCAGGTTATCAGGATACAAGTATCCTATGTATTCCCATGAAGTCCATATTATAAACAATCCATGTACCAAATTTTTTTTGCGTCACTGATCGTGTACCTACATTGTTTTTTATCAGGGCAAAGATCATTATACTTAAAAGGGCAAATGTCATTATACTCGTTATATATCGTAAACTTAGGAGGCATTCCTCAACAAAAATATTAGTACCTATTTATAATCAGACTAATAAAACTATAGACTATTACAAATATTCTTTGACGAGTTTACTTTATAGCTGCTAGTCAATAGAAAAGAGAGCCATGTTATATACGGGTAACTGATTCTAAAACGGTAATTAACATTTTCATGTCATAAACTTTCATTAGATATATTATTGCGGTAGGAACGTGTTGCTGCAATTAAAACTTTCAATTAGCATCTACCTTAACCATGTACACGCGTAACATTTATTTACGAGCTATTTAAGTTTTGATTAGGTACATTCAAGTACTTAGTTTAATTTTGTAGGAAACACGAAAGTCAAAGCCTTCGAGTCGATATTTGAAATTGGTTTCCGTTTGCGTCTTTGATCGAGTTTACTACGAGGCCACGCGGCTGGGTGCAAAAAACTAAGCAAATCCGATTTAGTAGACGCCTGCAACAAAAATTTCATTCACAACGCAGTATGATAATGAAGCGAGAATTGAGCGGTGCATCGCTCAAAACTGTATTTTATGAGACGCGTCCGAACGCGTCCGAATTTATCTCTTGTTTACTTAAATAAGTACCTACGTGTTGATTCTCACTCTTAATTTGGTTTTGGGATACATTTTTTATCTTTATCTTTACAACGCCATATTTAAGCTGCAATAATCTGGATAAATTCCCTACACAGTGGTGTTTGAGTCGCCTTAATCACTTGAGCCGTCTTTAGATGAATCGGTTAACATAGAAACAAAAAAAAAAATATTCGCAACAAATTAGAAGGCTCCGGTTTTAAAGATATGACACTTTAAGGAAATTAATATATTATTTACTTTAAAATTTATATTTACAATAACATGACATAGAATTTTAATTGGAGATTAGAAAAATAGATCAATAACACTGACGTAGTCCATCACTGTGTGTATGAATTATTTAACTGTGATTTATTCACGGATTAATTTCGGCACGATGACCATAAAACTATGTTAATCAGCCGCGTGCGGGGAATGCCGTTAATACCATCAAACCCTCCAGTTTGAGCCCTAATCCCTTAATCATACGGCCTCAGTGTATGTATTCTAGCTCGATTACCGCGCACCATAACGACGTTAAGCGATACATGTTGCGCGATATTGAGCTCTATTTCAAGGGGCTTAAGAGTTTTTAAGGCGTCCATTGAAGTGGGAATATATCACGCGATCCCCACTAAGCATAACAATTGAAACTTTGAACAAACATTGGCACCCGATTGTCTGCGCGACATACATATTAATTTGGGGTTCATTTCAATATCAACAAGTCGAAAACATGGAGAGCTTCGCTTGTACAGGCGCGCGCCGCAAGCCTCGCGCGCTATGTTTGCTAAATAACGTACAAAGATGGGAATTTTATCCATGATGTCATTGTAATATTTCTAACGTTTGACTCAAAACATATAGTTAGAAAATTAATGTTTGCATAGAGCAAAAAAAAACAAATTGTTCTCCATTAATGTCCATTACAAAAGTATTTAGTCTGGAGCCAAACTTGAATGAAAAAGATACATTGTCATTGGAACTAAGACAATCAAACTTCAACTTCATAGGGCAAGAGGAATTCGTTCAAATTCAGAGCAAGATTTGCTCAAACATACATGCTAACGAAGTAACAAACTGAAAGTTAAATAAACGCTTTAAAAAAGGAACTCGTCTAGTGCGTCGACGGCCTGCGTCGTGCGGCTTGCGGCATGCGGCCCGCGGCAGACGGCAGGTAGGCGCGTGCCTCGTGCGAGCAACTCCTAATGTTATGCATGAAACTCCCGTCGCGAGATGTATTTATATTTAGTTTAAAGAAGGAGTCGCGCCGCCCGGAAACTTCCTCCGTTCAGTCGCACCTTGTTCAACAACTTGAATAACGTATTGCCGTTACAAAGTTTCATTGTGTGATGTGATCTTACGTAATTTATGCAATGGAAGTAACAGACCGGCGCGCCGCCTTTTCAGGCTTAGCTCGGAAGCTTAGTAATAGGAAGCTGTAATTTGGCATCGGTTCAGGTACATTTTGTCACGCTGACAATTTGGTAAAACAAAATGTTAAAAGTCCATGTAACTATAATAAAATTTTACTCTACTCCTGTTTGGAGTAACGTTGGATAAGTCTTTAAGAGTGACTGATAACCATGGGCAAAGGTGACAATATTCTATTAAACTGATGCATTTCGAACAGTTGAAACTTGCAAGGTGCCATAAAAGCTTAGCATCCATACTACTCGTACGCGATACATAGCAACTTAGCGAGTCTTTTCACTGTTATCTTGAAAACTTCCGCGTCATAGACGAGCTAGAACGCCGACGCAGACAAGCTATAACAGTATTGATAAAAAGTGTACTAATATTATAAATCCGAAAGTTTGTATGTATGTTTGTTACTCTTTCATGCAAATGTAGATTAACGGATTTGGATGAAAGGAGATGTTTCAATTTGGCCTATAACCTGTACATTTACCAAAAAAAGGAAAATAAATCAATGATTTCTGGAAAAATAATAATTCCCTATATTTTGCTTTAATCGTTGTGTACAAAAATGAAATAATTTTGAAAATATTGCCAGGTTACAACAACATGGCAGTGTATCGAATACCTTCAATTAGACGTCATTCATTCTAAAATTAAAATGTTTTGTCATATTCTATTACTGACAATAAGCAATGAGCATGTCAGTCATGTTTGACGTTGTAAAGTGCCATTATTTCAGAAAGAAACAAAAAACTTGGCGTCGTTCTTAGTGAATTACATGTCATCATGTGTCATTCGTCTACAACTTATAAACTTTATGTCAGATAACACCTCAAAAATGGAGTTGAAGAAATGTCAAATATTTATAAAATAAATGTTGTACATAAATAATCCAAATTGTTTTCCAAAATGAAGTTTTGAAATAGTATAATGGGTTAATTTCCTTCTTTACCTGAAATGTACATGTTGTAGGCCAAGTCCCATACAAATTTGAAACATCTCCTTTGGTACATGGAAAGCTTTAAAACCAGAATATCACATAGAATACTTTTTATCTAAATAATTCTAGTTGGAAGTTTGTGGAATTGGAAGAGTGGTGTCGTTACAATGTAAAAAAAGTTAATGCAATTTTTACACTGTATCACAGTCAAAATTCTGTACGGGCGAATCCGTGGGTGAAAGCTAGTATCAACATATTTTAAAATTGCAAGACCTCTTTATACCGTGTGATGTGATGTTCGTAGGTTTCTGGGTTAAGTTGTGCTACGATCCGGACGCGACGATCAAATACGGGTGCATGCAAATGGCGACTCTGGATTTGCACACATTAGCAGAAGGTCTTGCCTGGCCTGCCAGCAGCCGCCGCGTTGGCCTCCACTCATTTGAATTAAGGTTACATCAGGTTGTATCGGCGAGCGAAAAATTTGTATAAACAAGACTAAAACGTTTTTTATAAGTGTAGCAGTATGTGTAACTGACTGAATCGTGACCAGGATCACGAATAGGGGAATGCCCGTTGTAGTATGGTCATCGGTCTTAAGTTATATTAGAATAAAATGATTAAAAAGTACACATCTAATTACTGGTATAAAATCAATTCACTCTGTATTCGTAGACATACCCAATAGAATATCAAATTGTCCTGATTTTCATTGCCTGCTCGTCCCCTGCTCTGCTGACATATTAGCCATTAAAGTGTAAACATGTAATATGTATGTATTATACTGATTATATTAGTTCGTTACGTAATCTTCGGCTATAAGGTAAAACGAGTGGAAACTAGGAGGCATTAAATAGCCCATCTGGTCCTCGCGCAGTGCAGGCGCTATCAAAACAAACGGTAATGGCGGCGATACAGCGGGGTTTCTTAGTAGCTGCCAATTTTTGTATCTCAACTAAATGAAACAAAAAAATATTTTGTACAAAGTAATGAAATTACCGTGATTACAACAAATCGCAGTATAAGAACCAGATGAACGTATCTACATAAAAAAATATTTTTTTTGTCGATACGTTCACCGCGAAATATTTTTCTACTCAGTCATCATTGACAGATTATTACATACATCAAAGAGTGATGATAGAAATGTTTTTTATGCCTTAAGCAGGCAGACGAGCAGACGGATCCCCTGATGGTAAGAGATCACCGTCGCCACCGTCACCAACGCGCTGCCGGCCACGAAGGAAGCGATAGACCCGCCTCTTGAACGCCCCCATGTCGTAGCTCTGAGGGAACACCGATGCAGGAAGTAGGAATGTATAGTTTGATCTTAATTATATCGCCATAATTTACAGTTTGTGGTGTTACCAATCAATTTGGTGAAGGGTACAGGCCATAGTCCACTATGCTGGCCAAGTGCGGATTGACAGCCTTCATACACCTTTGAGAACATTATGGAGAACTCTCAGGTGTGCAGGTTTCCTCACGATGTTTTCCTTCGCCAAAGCGAGTGATCATTAACTGGTAAGACGCATTTAACTTATAGAAAATCAGTGATGCGTGCAGGATTTGAACGCAAGACCTACCGTTCGAGAGACCAACGTTCAAACTTCTAGGCTATCACTGTTAATATGTACCTATATTACGAGCTTTAAATTTTTATCGAAAATTCACTTGCACTCTCACAAACATATCGAAACCATCCTACCTATATGTACATGTGTACAAATCGTACCGTGCTGCCGATATTCCGTTATCGTATCTGTGATTCGAGGGGAGCGGAATGATGTGAATGCCTCGCGTAAGCATACACTTGACGCCGGCATCCGGGGCGAATATTGCAGTAATTACCCTACAACTTTACGTGAAAATATTTTATTTTTAAAAGCTTTTATTTAACTGTTTCACTGATTTAACTTATTTGTATTGTGGTGGAATCTTGCAAATTAAATGTGACCCACTTCCCGGTGTCCTGAAAATGCTGCAATTTTACATACTGGTCTAGTCCCGATGACAATGTATGTTTGTGATAAGCGTGTCCTGATGTTGCTGCCAGGATTGGCATTTATTTTATTATTCTGGTTTGGAAATTTACATAATTATTTAAATACAACTATTAACTGCAATTCAGATACTTTTTTTTGTTTTAATCATAGTGTACACAGTTTGAAGGAAAAGTTTTGGGTTTCGGCTTTTTTCGAAATAACTTGATATACTCGTACATGGTACTCAACTTTATAATGACGCTAGCAACACCTAGCAACATGCCCGCTGTTAAAAATCAGTCTCACTCTGTAAGAAAATATTAAATTGAATGTTAAATATATTTTGTATGACGTAAACGTCGCCGCTTGTACGCTTAACATTGCTAAGATAGTTGTGAAGTTAGTGAAAACAATTGGGCATCACGTTATCAGCGGTACCGCGCACCGCCTCGTCGCCAGAATCACGAATGAATTCCAATTTTCCGCTGAGACTGTTTTCTGTTACTCAAACACAACAGTTGTTTGCAAATATTAGAGTATCGCCCGGAGTTGTCTTAACGAAGCATGGATGCTAATATTACATGGCCATTAACTGCGGTCTAAATCTAAAGATTCATACGGTGAAGTCTGACGAGCAAACATTTTATAGATCTAGAGGAAGCGTTTAAATTGGTACACTATTTATGTAAGGTGTTCGTTTCATCGAAGACCTAGTTCTTCCGTGGAAGTTTGCGTAACACTCGTAATACATTTCCACATGGCACCAACCCACAAATAAAAAAATTAAAAATGTAGATAGTATGTATCTGTGTTAAATGTGCCGTTACTGGTGGCATTGGTTGGTGGTTGTTAATAATAAGCAAAAACGGAGCAGCTAAGAGCTATTACTATTATTATTTTTATTATACCTGATTTAAATATAACACGTAATCTACACGTCATATTTTATAAAGATCGCGCCCCACTAGTGACGTGAACCGAAGAATAATCTAATAGTGCACATGTGAGGCTCCGAGCGGCTTCCGATATTAGTATTCATCGGCGAACTAGTTTAGCGTCCGGGAGCCACGTGCGCGGCCTTGGCTGGCCACGCTGCAGCCACATCAAGTTCGTGTAATTAATAAACTCAGGCCCACAAGTTGTACTGAAACGGGCTTGAAGTTTCACTCGATTTCCCGCGCAAACCGTGAATGTACTCTTACATGGGCAACTAAAATTGCTCTATTCCTGTATATGTCAAGCAATTTACGGCAACAGTATCATGTATAAATGTTTTGCGACAAAAATATTAAGCTACGAGTACATGAGCAACTCCAACCAACCAATTATTCAAGATTGATCAATCCGTGTTGCCCAGCAATTATTGCTCCCGTGTAAGGGCACCGTTACAGAAGCAGTCCATTATCCCCGGCTATATGCAACTTGTATGTACAGTTGCCGGCATTATTGCCTGCATGTTAAATATCTGTTTTATTTTGGTCCAGTCACGCGAGGGAGCTGCAGGTAATGGGATATGTGTGTAGCGGTGCGTTTTACAAAAACATTGGCGTCTGTTTATCGACAATATATCGTTAAGTGGTGCAAAATGCAGCAGATAAGATTATGGCATGAAACGAAAAGTGTTTACAAAGGATGTGTTCGCCGGGACAATTTAATTACCTACGTGAAACCATCAACTTCACTGAAGTCATATTTGATAAATAATGGATACCTAATAAGAAAAATTCCATGGGGGAGACCCAAGCCCAGCTGTGGGACAAATATGGGTTGTAATAATGAAAAATTAAATGAGTGCACGAATACATCTACATTTATTTTGTATAGTAAGCGAACTGAAACTGGCATGTACCTATCAGTAGATTGGATGAACCAGTTACACTATGAGAAACGAATCCATTTCCTTATTCTTGTTAAACAAGCCATACGTCTATAGATATGTTTGGTCGCAGTTATCTGCGGAACACGTCCTCACGCCCGATACCTAGTGGAAGTAAACTGTTGACTCAACCCCTGTCATAGGAGAACACGGGGTTAATGGGGCCACCTCGCCTGACCTCTGTAACGCGATCGTAGATCGTACTTACCGAGCCCTGAACCTTCGTCGCCCTTCGCGTTACACGCCTTCTGCGTGACAATGGAAATCTTATAAAAACTCTTATAAGTTTACCATTCGTGCACGAGAGGTTCAGTAATTTGAGACTGCGTTACCAAATATATATGTTATTTCATGTTTTAATTTTCTGTTCAGTATTCGATTTTTAACAATTGCTTCATCATTTTGATTGGCTTTTTCTGATCTTAAACCACGGCGAGAATAAAAATTGAGATCGTGACAGGCGAAAACTTTAAATGTTAGTGTTAACAAATAGTAGCGTCGTTTGTTATAACAATATCACATTTCTAAGTAATGCAGATACTAAAGAACGTGTTTAAATTGAAGTTGTAACGGTTTTCAAATATAATAACATAAAGGTGCTTCCACAATTAGAGCATTCACCTGTACAGACGTTTAACGTTGTAACGTTTTGTAAAAATAAGGAAATATAAAATAATCAAAGTATACCAACACCACCAACACCGCAGTTTCCCAAAACAACGGGTCCAACTTATAACACGCCATGTTTATTTTTTTCGTCTCGGGTTAAAATATAAAAAGTCTATTATACAGAATGGATTGAGTAACAAAGTTATTTATGTGGAAGTTTGAATCCTATTTAAATTTATTCCAGTCACATCGAGAGAGTAATGCAATTTTATATGCAGTGATAAGTCGCGGATATTTTTCGATGCGATAATGGACAAGCCTTGTACCTGTTAGCGCGGTATAGCTGTTGTTGCCATTGGGATTGTTTTAAAATGACTATCATACACATTATTAATCAATAGAATAAGATATTCTTTGCTTATCTAATTAACTCATTACTCTCACATTGTGAGAGGAGACCCGAGCCCAGCAGGGAGACAAATATAGGTTGTATAACTTACTAACTTATTCTATCTTAAAGAAAGTACTAAAATAATTGGCCGGTTTATATATTTAAATATGATCAAGCTTTGCTCCAATGATAATGATGATTTGTCACGAAATCTCAGCAATTGAACGGTAACAAACATCCTACCTACCAACGACAAGTACTGATTACTTTAAGAAAAAAATTAAAGTACATGTATCGTATAAATGCATCGAACATCTAGTACAATATAGATGGATCTGCCATGATCATTATAGATTTCCCGCCGCACAAAGGTGTACGAGTATATCTATCATATTATAGAGATTTATTGCGTTTGCAAATCTTCGTAATCGGTCATATCTGTCGATTACCAATCCATGCAATGTCACGCGAGCACGCGACATTCAATGATGGATGAGTCAATTATCTTAATGCCTACGTGCTTGATCATATACCTCTGACAACCTTTGAGTATACGAGATAACATTGAAAATACTGTTTTGATTTCGTCACCGCCTAGTGCACAGATTCAGTAACAGTTTTGAATACCTTAATGTTTGAAATATAGCTAGTTTCCGTAAACCAGTAACAGTGATAACAGACCAAACTGTGAGTATATACTTCCTGCTGTAGATAGTGCTACTAACTGAATTCTGTGAGTTCTTTTAACTAGTTTAGACACAAAATTATTGGTAGCAGTAAACGTCTATTATTTGATCAAAGATAAATAAGTATAAAAGTACTTGAAGTTAATATGCAATTCATAAGGTTTTCTGCCTAAAAATAAAATAAAATAAAACAAGTTTTGATAATTATTTTGAAAATGTTACTGACTGGTTATAAAATTTCACTGCTGTTTACAGAAAAAGGTTCTATCTTCAAATTTTTGAAGAAATACCTATTCAACCAATCGAATTAAAGTAACGGTATTCATAAACAGAACATAAAAGTCGGTACCGATCACGAAGTTATCATAAAGGAGGCACTATCGGCCGCGGCCGCCACCAATGTATTCAAAGAGATTTAAACGTCGGATCATCGAGTACTAAATTCGGTGCCGCGGGCCGAAATAAAAACGAACGATAAAAAAGAATAAGTTGAAATGAGAAAAGTTATATTCGTTTATGAAAATGTTAAAGATCACGGTTATCTCCGGCATACTTGTGATTTATGGGTCATTTGGAGCGGCGGCGAGCCGTCCGCAACTCATTTACAAGTGTTTATTTTGTTTTTATAGCCATTTTGTTTGTTCTATTAAAATAAACATTTAGGAGTTCAAAACTCATTGGAGTTAAGTAATTTTTTGATTTATTTATACACTAATGGATAGTAGAGTAATAAAATTAAGAGTTCAATTAAATTGTCCTTCTTGAAAAGCTAATGATGCGATATGCGTAACAAACTCAAAAAAACATTACAAGCAAAAAACTGCATAAAGCAATAAGCAATCACCAAAAAATAAAACTATCTACATTTCCCAAACATAGGTACTTCAAAGTAATGAAAGTTGTGAGTCTTTCTTGCTCTAACCCCAATATTTCCACAAAGTATTAAACATGTCTTGCACTGAAATATTGTGTACGTTAAACGCGATGACACCGAATACACTAACAAACATAAGCGACAGCAAATTGGTGGCGTTCATGTGAGGAAGAAGGGTTCTTAATGAGGGGTTGAGTTGACTCACAAACAACTTCAGGAAAAACTCCAAATACATTTTATTGGTCACGGTAACGAAGAACCTAAGCCTTTTCTGTCCTTTTCAATGTAAAGGCGTGTGTAACTCGGGGTTTGCCCTTACGTTTAACCGTAATATATAATTATGTTCATAAAAATATTATTTTTCTTACTAAGCAACTGCTTCGGAATCTATAAGTTTATAAATAAATACATCGAAGTTAGTCTTTGTAAGGCACGCATGGTGTATTAGGTACAAAAGTTTTTAGCATGAAAAAAATACATAAAGAATAATCATTTTTATATATGCATATAATACACAACAAAACTCATTCTAATAAGAGCTAGGAACCACATCCGTGACAGCCAAGTTATTTTATATGTTAAAAATCAAATGGTACCCCACATTCTATCTCTGCCTCACAAATTGTAAAGAAAGTACAATTTAAAGTGTACTGTAGTAAAACATCCTAAATAGTATTTCATACACTACAATCGTTCAAGTTAGTAATAAAACGTCGCTCACATGTAACAACATGTGCCCAGTAAGTGCTACACCAAAAATACAGTTTCAATTGAAATATTCAGAATTGCTTTTATGAATTTCCACGACAATCCTTCAAAACCGTCATGTACCTCATAAACATTGCACGGTGAGCGTATCAGCTGATGGAGTCACGTAGGAGCTGCGAGGAGCGCGTGGCACACAGCATTTTTACTCAAAACTACCTCAGAACAAGTACTTACAGAACGGTTATACTCGTATGTATGTATTGTGTATCTATAATGGAACATCTAGGATCTATGAGATAGGTACTCATTTCCGCCTATGACTTCGCCCGCGTGAAATTTTGACTGTAACACAGCGTAACCATTTCATTAACATTTTTTTTACCTTGTAACGAAACCATTTTCCTAATTCGATGCCAACGCCATCTGGGATTAGTTTTTGAACATTTAATGTAATAAAAAGAAATTAACCAAATTTTTTGACATAAAAAGTATCCTACGTGTTTTTGCGGGATATAAACTACCCATGTACCAAAATTCATCCAAATGCGTTCATTCGCTTTGTCAAGAATCAAGAACATATAAATTAGCCAAATTGGACAATAAATACATACATACATATGTATGTTTACAATTGTATCCTTCGAACCTTCTGTTACAATTATTGCATCATTCAATATTCGCTAAGTTCTTTTACTTCTGTGCTTTATTACCATAAAATAAGGTTCAATTTAATCAAGTGCTTGGTCGGGTGTATAGTTTGAAATCTGTGGCGTAATAATCATTACAGACGCGTTGCCAACCAATACGGATACAATGGTGATTCTCAGAAACTGTAACCAAAAAACGCCAAACACATTTCTAGAAAGAATTTCGTAGTTACACTGAAAATACCAAACCACCGCGCTTAAGACCAAAGACAGCCTCTTCCAAGAGAGCCTCGGACCTTGTTGGCCGCACTCTTATGACATAACTAGCTTATGCTCGCGGCTTCGCTCACGTTAAGAGTTAAAACTTTCATCCCCTATTTTATCCCCTTGGGGGTAGAATTGACCAAAATCCTTTCTTAGCGGATG
>DWKA01000136.1:0-21750 GCA_018249155.1 Panoquina ocola ocola
AGATGTCGAGCGAAGTCTGGCGACGTCTCGCGACTTCGCCCGACATGTATCTGATACATGTCGCGGCACATTTGTCGTCAATGTGTCTTTAGCATAAAACTCAGTAGGAAACCGTAGACACAGTAATACTCTCTAATATTATAAAGGGGAAAATTTTTTTTTGGTTTTTTTATATGTGCAAGGGTCAGTGGTCAGTCCATAACATAGCCAGTCCAAGTCCATGAGAGATAGTCGGGTGAAATTATATTGACAGGAGTCTTTTACCTATGAATTTCGTTTAGTTACCGGCAAAGAAGGACAGTTTTATTCATCACTAGCTTAAGCTCGCGGCTTCGCTCGCGTTAAGAGTTAAAACTTTCATCCCCTATTTTATCTCCTTCGGGGTGGAATTGGTCAAAATCCTTTCTTAGCGGATGCCTACGTCATAACATCTACCTGTCAGCCCGATCCGTCCAGTGGTTTGGGCTGTGCGGTGATAGATCAGTCAGTCAGTCAGTCACCTTTGAGTTTTATATATTTAGATGTACTAGAACAAAAAGCCATATATTTAAATTCAAATAAAACTAATCCTATGTTTACACCAATCACAGCAAGGAATGTAGTCTCATTTTTGAGTGTCACTGACCCCAAGCAAACATCCCACAAATAATACGTAAGAGTGCTACAAACAGCTCGTAAAAATTTAGGCTGCGTACAAATTAAAACTAGAAGTAACAGATGCATTTAAAAATCACTATAAATCTCTTAATCCGCACACGTTTTGTGCTAAGCGAATTCAGAGCCAGCAATTTCGCAAACAATTCGTTTGTTCCAATTTAATTTACCAATAAAATTACGGCTCGCTTCAATTCCAAGTCCACTTCGAGTAATAGATTCTTGAATGTTTCAATTGGTCGAATCATCAACATGGAATATTGGATTTGGCAGAGCAACAGTGTGATCACAATTACGTAAACCGCTCGAAACTACTGCCAATATTATTTTCCGGAATAAGAAAGTTTGTTATAAGAGAGGGAAACACGAACTACATTCGCACATTTGTGGACTTTAAGACTTATTCACACTCCATCTATTTAGTTTACGACATTCAAATTGTAGAATTATGAAAATAAGAACAATCTGTTGTTGACTTTACAAAAAAACGGTTCCTCACTAAAATATTTATGGTGTACGACATGGAAATATTTTATCTATATTTTTGGTTTCTTATGAAGAACTAGGACATACCATAACGGGAATCAGTCAGCAGTACTTATTAAGATTTTACTTTATAACTGCTACTGTGTACTTGATTAAAAGTAGTCATGAGCAAGGATCTTGGCAAGAATCTGAAAGAGATATTTAGATGCACAGACCAAAAAGCAGAGCAAAGCGACTTCTGCGCATCTAATGTTTATTTGTACGTATTGCCAAGTTCCTTGCCCATGACTGTAATAAAATATTTGTGGATAAATTAAATATTTTTCAGATCTTATCCAACAGTACAAAGTTCTATTGTACGGTTCAATGGTTCAGGCTGTGCGTTGTCAGTTAGCAACCGTTGGCGTTTAATTAATTAAATCTACTCAAGTAGATTGACACAAATAGATAAAGGACTATAGACGTGCAATACTAAAATAAATCCAACGACAACGTTTACCACGCGCCTATCGTGCGCTATCATTACCGCATCAAATAACGCGAATTACCCCGTATTAATAATTCTATGAGGTTTTCAATTAAACAGAAAGAGAGGATCGATCGTTCATATTCCTGTCTTTGTCTTTGACGTTGCTCAAGAAACTAGATTGACGTAGAAAGGAATACAATCGCTCTTCTCAAAATACCTTTCGAAAATAGTGGAACAAAAAAAATTTACGTGCATAAGTTTATACAGTATAATGTCATCAAACCCGAATAGGAATAACCTCGCGCTAATTGTGACGTCATAGCCGCCGTCTTAATAAACCAATAATGAAGTTACCAAAACTTTTCGAACATTTTTGAGTTTAAGATCTATCTTGGACATCTTAGATTGCAATTGCATTAATTATATTGTTTGCGAATACGAGGGTTATACATATTCAAATTCAAAATCATCTATTCATGTAGGTATCATTGATACACTCATGCACGTCATTTTTCGATTCTACCACCTTTTCGGAAAGGCACTTTATTATACAGAAGAAGAAATGACGAAAGAAACTCCTCAGCTACACGCTAGTGTGTATAAGCAAAATCGCAACAGCTGCGGTGGGTGTGAGCGCCGACGCTGATGGCCGGTGATGGCCACCGTCCAGACTGCGTGTTCACGTCAGCCGATATAAATACGCGGAATGTTTGCCAACAAACCGCACCGCGTGCCGCGACGACTGCTTGACGGCCGTGGCAGTGAAAAGTTGCTTGCACCACACTACATCACATGCATGTGTAATATCTGTCATATAAATAAATGTACGAATACAAATGTGCTCCTGTTTACGTCAACCGCCCTGTTTTATTTGCTGGCTCGTTTAACGACTAACATTAATAATACAAGACAAAAAAGTTGTTTAATGGTAGAACATTTTTAATTTTCACGTAAATGAATGAGCTGACTGACCATCTGATGATAAGCTGACTAGCTGCCCGCCCTCGCTTCGCTTCGGGTAAGATGTATAAAGCCTATAGCTTTCCTCTATAGGTGAATGAACTATCTAACACTGAAAGAATTTTTCAAATCGGACCACTACTTCCAGAGGTTAGCCCGTTCAAGTAAACAAACTCTTCCGCTTTATATAGCTTTAGTATAGATTAATGTATATAAACTTTTCTTGTTTACGTAATATATAATAACTACCATAAATTCAACACAACGCGCTATTTCCCTAAATAATTAACAGAATTTATATCGGCAGCCATTACAACTGTGCCACATAGGTAACTATGGGGCTCTTTATTAAGACGACCCAAAATAACCTAATTGGTAAAGAGGGAGTGAATACCTGGCACGCGAAGGAAGCCGGGTTCGATTCCGAACCAGGGTAAACATTTGTGAGGCATAAATACTTTGTGGTATCATGGATAATTCTCATTTATGTATGACAAATACACCAGCCAGATTTTCCTGGCCTGGTTCGCTTAATGTCGTCCAAAAAACGGGACCATTCAATGACGTGTAGATATTCCATAATCTCGCACGTGAATGGTTCGCCGCGCGATTTTAACCGTATGCAAATGAATAGGACTTGCCCACAGCCGCCGGCGCCCGCATTTGCATTTCATAACGTGCCATAGAGTACATTTACTTACACATTACTGAATTACATTACTGTGGCTATATTTTTATTCATACAACATAATAATTCAAGCTATAAATAAAGCCACGCTTAGAGGATAAAATCTTCACTTCGGAAGAGATTACACGGATTTCAGAAAAGATTAGAGGGGATATTTGTATTGTCATCAGAACCAAATGTATGTATCAATTTCATTTTAGTAACATAAGAGGAAGAATATACTGCTAATTCAACTTGGAAAATTCTAAATAAAATCTGGTTTCGTAATATATATACATATACCGATAATTTTATTATTAGTTACATGGGTCAATACCCGTTACAGTTCAGATATTTAATATGCGCGAATGTATGAATATATACGAGACTATCGATAACAGTAAAGGAAATAAAAAAGCGCGTACACACTACTATATGTGTACGTATGTACGTCCACAAACACACTAATTAAGTTCCACTAAGTACCAAGTCATCATGAAAAACTATTGATGAAATTTTTAACACTCAATTAAGTCGTACTTATAAGTTTACGGCCATGAAACACGATAATTTCAGTAGATACAGTAGAGTTTACGCCACATTATTTAGTGGTCCCGGCGGCGCGGCGGTTGAATGATGAATTTCCTGCGTCAAGTTGCCATTTCGGTGCCATTTATTACGAGAATAAAGTTACGAGCGCTTGAGCCTACACGGCGGGCGTAAGGCAGCGTACAGACATCGCGAGGCACGCGTCACAACTCACACAGCACACTGACACTTGATGATGGTGACACACGTCCACACAGTCCGAGACATGTGTGACAAACCTTGCGATGCCTCGCGATGTCTGTATGCAGCCTTATGTTGAATAGCTTTGTTTTTACATTAGCGCTCCGACGCGCGACGCGGCGCTAGGCGCGTGACTTCGCCCATTTGTGGACCATTATTCAATTAGACAATTCAACGGGTCATCATTCGTTTACAGCTTGTTAAGTTGTTGACGACTACAAGTCGTTGAGGCGAGATTGGCTTCAAGATAAAATATCTCTTCTTCGAGAGTAATGGTCCTGCTAGTGGAGCAACAACTTCAGAGTTTCTTCCTTAGCCCTTCAGACTGTGGATTATAAATAAACAAATCTTAGCTGAAATTGTTTGTTTTTGATAATCATCAGTTATTTATTAATGTTCTAAATTTTTAGTATGTCATTAAAAATAAAGTAGTATCACTACTTTTTTAATCCTATAAGTATTCGATTTATTTCATATCCCCCCACCCCGATTCAAATTGTTGTATTACCAAACACGTCATTTGCCATAACTCATATCGCCGACATCCGATAACGCAGGTCATTACATATCTCTGGGACAGATAAAAAAGGTAGGTACCTAATGACACCATTCATAAAAAGTCACAAGATACACTGACACCCGATGTTACGTAAAGGGAAATTTAACTACTGTCATTCGGGTCCATCCGTCCGTTCGCCACCATTCGCTTCTGATCGCAGTGACTCTTAGTACTAGAAAGCTGTTAATTTAGCATGGATATACATATTTATAACGCCAGTTGTAAGTGGCGGTAAAAAGCTGCCACTTAAACTGGGAATGAATTCGAGCGCGAAAAATATACAGTCGTAGCACAGGTATAATTACGACGAATTTAAAAATGTTTCGAATTGTACAAGTATAGAAAAATAACAGAATTAAATTAATTAATTTTATTCGAAATGGGTTATTACTAAAACTCTTTTCGAAAACCGAACTACTTACGGTATCGTTTTAAAGAATCGAGAGATCCCGGGAGAAGCAGCAAGAAACTAGCAATATTCAAAGTTACAGATAACACTAATCAGTACTACACCTACCTTCTATCTAAGTAACAATTTTGATAAATTACACCTCTAAGGGGTGAAAATAGGAGATGATGAAACTTCGTAAATTTTCGACTGATCGAACTGTAGTAAATTGAAGATTGAATAACACTCTTAACACGAGCGAAGCCGCGAGCAAAAGCTAGTCTATACATGAAGTTCCAGTCCATGCAGTGTTATCTTTAAAGCAACTATGTACCCAGATTGTAATAACTTCTGTAATATTTCATAACTAACAACTACAGATTCTACAACCGCACGTGTACGACACGCACTTGACTAAAAAACGCGCGGTCGTTAGTCGCACATAAAATACGAGACGTCTTAAATCCCCGACATATTTCTGCCCTAAATTGTTATCATTCCGGCCCCTAAGAAAAAGTAAGGCCTACACAAACGAAATAAAGTGTACTTTGCTCAAGAAAAATATTCCCTAGAGTAAAGCTTGAATACCGGAGTCAATTTGGGCCCTAACCTGGGGTGGTAAGGTTACATGGGGACGATCCTTGGCAAAGTGCCAGTTAGGTTGTGGGTGTGACGTAATGCGGCACTACGTAGGCTGTTTTTGGAGAACTTTTAAGTAAGTCCCATTTGTCAAGTAACGAATGGATATTTGCGCTCAAGGGATGCCTAGTTTCTTGGAAATGTAACTTAGTAACAGTCGGAAAATACTAGGTAATTTATTCGAGATCGATGCAGTTAATCATTCGTTTCTCTGAAACTGCAGGTTTTGTAAAAAATGGAAATATCTGCAAGCATTCCTGTTATGATTGGCGATGTCCGTAACATAGAGAAACTTAAATTTATACTTTTGCCGAGATTTTATTCGAGATCGATTCAATTAATCAGCATTACCTCTGAAAGTGCAGGTTATAATATAATAATCTCCTTCTTTTTTGAAGTCGGTTAAAAAAATGGAAATATCTGGAAGCATTCCTGAAATAATCAGCAATGTCCGTGAAATCGAGAAATTTAAATTTCTACTTTTGCCGAGAAACAGGCAGTAATTAAACGACAACATTCTTATGTCTTCTGTCTTTGTAATCATAACAAACCCTCTGATCTTTCGATCTTTCGATTTTCGCTTGCGTAAGGAAATGCGACCCACATACGGAGACTGGTCACGTCATCTACTCGTGTAAACTTACGCGTGACACAAAACATATGAGTAAACTAACGTTATTACTCATAACATCTATATCTACAATCATTATAGCATTTTCACCTAGAATTATAATAATTTACGAGATAAATTGTAAGAGCTACTGTTTATTTGTAAACGATCCACGACATTTGATTGCTTTCTCTAACAGATTCAAATGTTTAGTTCGCTCTGGGTATTTCGCAACGGAACCATGAGAGTTACGCACCTAATATGCACAATTTTTATTTAGAATTTCATAAGTGACTCACGAAACAATTGAACATTGTTAATCAAAAATATTGCATTAGAAATACTTTTAAAATCGAGGACTCAACTCCTTCTGATCTGTCATAACCCATGTGTAGCCTGACTGGAGCCTTATACTCGTACTTAACTAAGTTAATTACAAATACCTCACACAAATACATCCTAATTAACTGTTACTAACATCACCGTACAAGACGTATCTATATTTATCTTCCAAACAGTACGATGCACTTGCAATCAAATACATTAACTATCTACCCGTGGCAACTTGTCCGGGTACTCCAGAATTAGATCAATTTCGTTTACCCAATCCCTCGGGTTATCGTTGTGAAAACTTGTAAATACTTTACAATCATTGATATTAATAGTTGGACGAGTCGGTACAATACGTTGAGGTCACAGACCGATAGTGCGGTTATCACGTCACGATGGCGCGCGGCCGGCTGGCCCGCCGACCGGTCGAACCTTCCCGAAATCTTACTCTTACTAATATTATACATCCAAAAGTTGGTATATATTGACTGTATGTGTTTGTTACACTTTCGCGGATCAAGAGATTTGGATGACATTTGGTACATACATGGATAGTTTATAGCCCGGAATACCACAGGATACTTTTTACCGGAATAATCCTGGTTAATTCCTTTTTTGAATGTTCAAAAACGTGTAACCTCGATGGCGTTGTCATCGAAGTATTTCGTTATCATGTAAAAAAAGTGAATAAACTATTTACACGGTGTTTACAGTCGAAATTCTATGCGGGCGAAGTCGCGGGCAGAAACTAGTTATCTAATACAAGAAACAGGGTTAACAAAATTATCAGTCAATCTTATAATTTTACTACGTTGTCTTAACTATTTGTAACAGGCTCTCCGATGCAGTGTCTTAAATGAAGTCTTACTTCTGACAGTCATGCCGGTCACCCATATAACTACTGACCGCGTCTGACGTTGCTAAATTCAGTTGATCACTGCCTGATGTGACCTTAACCTACTTACGTATGGAATCCAGACGATATTGCCACACAGTGATAAGATAATCCAACGACAAATATAGCAGACTACTGAACAAACTACCTTATTTGTTCACTTCAATAAATAAGTTTACATAACAAAATGTATCTACAATGTATTCGAATAAACGAAGTGTGCTCTGTACATACTTGTATTAAAAGATGTCCGCGCTGCGACAACTTTAATTACAAAATCACTTAAATTTTCAATTATTTGTTTCATAAATTATTCAAAATTGTTTTATCGATTGGTAAAATAGGAGGAACAAAAATGAAAACGCGGATCTGACAAAACGACTAAAACTAACAAATCAATCATTAGTAAAAATACAAAGCAACATATTGTTGTAACTTATACTATGATCAATAATGTAAAAAAATAAACAACTTTTTATCCAAGACATGTTGTTAACATTCACAATAACAAAATATCGATAATATGTGAGATATGTTACTTATCGCCGAACACAACATTACGCCGGTTCAACATCACCAAACTATCGTAGTAATTCATTGTTACCCTGGCAGAAAGATGAATACATGTTTATCCCAAGCATACCCATGAGTATCGTAAAGGAGGAGATATAAAGTAATAATATAGATCAAGAGCATCAAACAGGAAAATCTATTCTGAAAGTGTAGAATTCTAAGAAGTACTTGTTATGGATGATTAATGGATAGTTTGTTAGAGGAACAACAAAGTTGTTAAGAAGAAAGATATTAAACGTGAACAAAGTACAGTATCCAAAGATTTACATACGTGTCACGTACGCTAAGTAGCAATTATATTTCAACGTTACAATGAACAATTAGTCGTAAGTAAACAAAGTATTGAGAGAACTACAAAGCAGAAATTTCGCAACATGTTTGCTCCCGCGCAAATAGAGACCAATGTTTGATGTTCACTTCGCCGAATATTAAACAAGGGTAATATCGCATGAAATAATAAATGTTTCCAAACATTAGACGATGAGAGCATTGAAATATCAAAGCAAAGAGTTCCATGTAGCAATACAATGTCCTTCTACTACATAATGTGCCGTAAAGAGACGGTTACGGGTTGCTGGTAAAAACACATTGAGTTTCCACTTGTAAATTCAAAAACATCAACATCAACGATCACCTTTATTTGTAGCATCCTGGCACGCACCGTGTTGACTGCGCGCTTGCCAAAAACTTCGAGCATTGCTAAATTCACCGAATTCTTTACACAAATTCAAATCTGTAAACACATAACCCAATTGGTGTCTATCACAAATATCACTTGTAGAAATTTGGTCTTGAAATTAGTCTTTCTGCACTTCACTGGTAAGAATACGAAAAATTAAAAAATATTTCAAAATGTACACAAAAGGTAAATGTTAATAAAATTTATCACATTTTAAGGAAATTAGCCACAATTGCAATGGCACTTGTCCAAGATCGAGGAAGCGAGATATGGCCAACCACGCGGCTGACAGCACACTAGTGCGGCCGAGCAGAAGTGACCGATGTCTCGGGCAGTCGAAGGCTCATTATTTAATAGTCAGATAAAAGATTATCTATTGAAGCGTCCTCGGTCAATACGACACTAAATTACGTATTTATTTGTCACTGAATTGCGATAACTGGCCAGAGCTGAGGAGGCATGCGCCCGGGCAAATGTCAGTGATAAATAAATGGCACTATTCGATCACACAGGTTAGTTGGACTTGAAACATGAAAATCGGTTATTGGGATAGGTAGGTATGTTGCTTAAGAACAAAGCATTGCCAATTTGCTTTGATGTAATAGTTAATACTACAACATGGCTAATACGACTCCATATCTGTTTTCATCTGGTCCATTCTTGAGTTGAGCGTGCCTATGTGGCGATGACCTAATAACATTAAGTAACACATTAGTGATAATAGTAACTTATCACTGCCGCATACGGAAATTTAAAGCAACTTAATTTTAAAACACTGAAGTTCTACCGTCTTCACACAATCTACTACGATTTTTTTATCATGAGTCCCTGCACACCTTTTAGCGAATTATGCAATTGAAACGGAGTTTAAAACTTGAGTTTTCTGACTAAAAGCTTGCTCAAATCTTGGTCTAGTTATAGACGAGTGGTGACACCATTTTTTCACCAAGTGTTAAACACAAAATCACGAACTCCATATCTACCGAACGGAAGACGACATTAAGTGTACCGAGCGATACATAAGGTCCGTAACCGGCATACGCACAGAAGATAAATGTCGTCAAGCAAGATAACAGCTCTTCCGACATAATGTTGCTACTTAGGAGCGAATTGAATTAATTTGAAGGAAACCTTGCCCCCGAGCATAGCCTGATTAAAGCCCTGAGCAATCTCGACATCCGTATCTCTAATAACTATCAACAACGACACGTTGCCATTAATATACTTACCTACTATAATGTATCTCTTTGAAATTGAGTTTTAGGTCGAATCTGAAAATCAATGATTTTGCATAATTAAATTAAAGTTATTCTACGTTGATTTTACAGTAGTACAATACGACATAAAACGTGCATTAAACATAATAAATAAAGTATTTACAATTATGTATATGTTGTCACTATTTTAAGGAAAAAAAGAGTTAAAGTTAACAAAAGATAATTTCTTCGCGTGAGCTTGGCCCAGTTACAGCAATAATCAATATTCACAACTATTAACACCGATCTGTAAACAAGGGCGGATTCTACATCAATACTCTTGAAACGCAAATAATTTCTGCTTTAGATTAATAAATCTAGATACACTGGTCAAATTAATTAAAGTGAATAATTTAATTTATCATTGCAATGAAGGAAGAGAACGGGGATATTATTACACAAACTGGTAGAATATTTTAGGCATCATGACTCCAATGAGAACAAAAAACACTACAGTCTTAAGACACAATTCTATATAGGTTTAGTAATACAAAAACTTCATATTAAATATGCTAGCAGTAAGGTTAAAATATTAATTGAAGTCTTAGTATCCATAGATTCACAATAAACAGATCTTTAACATTAATTAATACAATCAAGTAATGGTGAAAACGTCACAACAACTTATAAGATTATCGCACAATGTACTCAAAATAAAAAGTAATTACAAGAATAAAAATTGATAATACGTTAAACAGTGCGTACGTCGGTTGGCGCGACTTTGTTTATCGACTTAGTTTACGGAAAGATAACGAGAAAGCCATTGTGATATTTATCAGTCAATTGTTTAAATATAAATCAAAGTGCACTTACGATGAAAAGGTAGAAAAGATTTTTAATGTTCCAGGTGGAACGGCGATGTTTTGGAATGTGCTTATTTTATAGGATACTTAAAGTATTCCTGTTAGAGAAAAGAACGAAATAATTACCATAAGTCCATTAGACTCATAAGGAAAGACAACCATAATAAACCAAAGATAAGTCACGTACAACCAGCACGAGCAAAATAATAACCAAACGATAACCAACGTGTAACATACAGTAATCACAAATAAAAATAATAGAAACAGGAAATAACACGAGCGCATCTAAACTTCCGTTGTTGTACTCAGCCTATTGTCTTGCGTTCAGTCAGAATTTTTAATACCCATTGAAATAAAAGAAAAACTTGAATTCAGTCGCTCACTGAATACAAAGAGAAACAATTAATTGTAAACGATTCTCAACTTCACAATAACAAAGTGGTCGAAAATAAAAATGCTAAAAACAAAAATGCTTTATCAATGGAGCATGATTTCGACGTGTAAAAAATTTGATTACAAAAATCCTTATCCGATAGATCGGACAACCTATTCAGGTATTTAGGTTTGGTCTATTAGCTAGAAATCCAATAAATACTGCAGCTAAATATTATGTCACAAAATGTTCTCGTGTTGAAAGTTTGAACGAAGTTAATCCGAGTGAAATGCAACAAATCATCCAGCCAACTGTAGAACATCTGGCTGGCAGCCGGTCCACAGCAGACCGCGCGACTGACGCATCAACAGGTATCGGTATAAATAAGAACCGTGTATCAACATGTGATGTGACAACGCGACCTTGTAACACTCCAAACACAGTTTGACAATCTAACGCCAAAGAGATTCTAAATTTCTTGTTTTCTATTTCTAAAGTTCTGTTATCCTAAATTCAGTAAATTAGTGACATCCTGTGTCAACATAAATTTAGAAGGAAAAATTATTCGGTATTTAAAATAAAATAATTTACCGATTTGATTTAATAATAAAATAATTTACCGCAACGATTGCGATAAGGAAATCAATTTCAAATGCTTAGTTAAATATTTCCTTAAAATTCTTATTCAAAGAACATAAAATTATAATAATACCCTGGCTATAAAAAGTGATGAAAATTAAGATTATTTTACATTTTCTAAGCAAATAACTATTTGAAAACGAGCATCATTTTATGCTTAATACTGAAAACTATTGTAATATTAAACAATAGGTCCATAGCTGGCGATTTACATATTTCAAGGTAATCTAGCAGAAGAAATTGTGCAATGAACTCCGTTTCAATTTGGTTACAAATAAATGAGTAATATTGTATACCTTTGGAATACTTTGCGACATTCCCACAAAAAATCACATTCATAATTGATTTAATACAACTAAGCATACTTTATGCGCATTACATTGAAATAATGTTGTTTTGTTTTGGAAACAATAAACATTCCACTCAATGATACACGTGCCGATTAGTTAAGCGAATTAAAATAAGGCTAAATGAGCAGAAATTTTGCTGATACAGTTTGTGAGCAAATGCGCAGTCATCTAGCAGTTGATACTCGGTTCATATATTTGCATCGTCCAGCTTTGCCTAGTCTAGATTCATGGTCTAGTGATCAAAGCGTTAACGTTGAGAAGCTTTTACTTTGACAGAGCTCTTTATAGCGACTTTATTATGTGTCATACTTGGGATATTTATAACTTTATAACCTGCGTTTCTAACGTCCACTCTTTAAAGTAGACGTGTGTACGTTTGAAATTCAGCGTCTAATTTTGGGACATTTGATTCATGTCCGATATTAATAATCGATCTTATCCAAAATTCCAATCCAATCCTTACATTGAAGATCGCAATTGTCACTTTTTATAGATTTTGATGACATTTGCGATTTTCATAGATCAACTATTAATTTCAGGCGTCAGCGACCTCATATTACCAGTAATTTAGTAAGCCTTATTTGCTGAAAATCATTGTTCCGTAATTCTTTATAACATTCTCAGAGGTTTTCGCCTAAAACCTAAAATCCACAATCCGCCATCTCGGCATCATTTGTGGTTTCCATGACAACATTTTCGAACAATATACAAGTGCCAACAGAGAGAGAGAAACGTAATGCTTTGGAATTAATAACTTTACCTTAATTACGTACGGTTAAATTTCCGTTGCAATTAATTTTAGTTTATGATGTCATTTTTTTTTCATTTAAAAAAAACAACTTAGATTGTTAATATTGTTTCTATGTACATATCGTTTACCGTTGACTTTACTATAAAGATACTAATAATACACAACATGCTCCTCTCATTGTTGAATCCAAGCCGATCTTTGCTTAGTGAACTGTTCTGAATAATCATGCAGAAATTTCAACGAGTTTCAAACAGTACGAATCGAAAATATAAGAAATGTAACCTAGTATTTCTCAGGTATGTTTCATAACAGAACCGATTTCAGCGAGAAATCCCAAAGATCCTTAGTTAGCGCAACCATTTTGAATGTTTGCCAAACCGATTCCAGTTGTCGGATAGTTCATTTGTTTGCTCAGGTACGTTCGCTGCTAGTTTGACTAACTCCATGTGCTTTGTATAGTTTTGAAATAAGTTATACTGTTATATCGCTTGGCGAGCTCGCCGCGTCGGTAAACTCGGCTACTTTGAAATGTAATTCTACTGGGGATATTGGAAGTCTTTAATTAACACTGCCCAATTAACTGAGTAAGTTTGTTTGTAAATTAGAAACAGTTCAGAAGTATATTTTAGCTTTAATATAAGTTAAATTACTTATGAATGTATTAATCTAATCAGTACGAACTGTTGGTTTATTTATAGAAGACCTTTATATTGTATCTTAGAATGGAATAGAGACCGAGCCCATTTCGCTTCAGGCTAACCTAAAAAAAAATTTACACGACGTCTCTATAAATATTGTTGGAATAATCGACCAACTTGTTACGAATTTACATAGTATCTCAACGAATAACTCTCCAATAGTATTTTTTTCTAAATTCTAAATTTCTTTTTATAAACTAAATAAAATAGTACAAGCCCTTCACATTACCAAGCTCACTACTAACCATCTGTGGAAATCTGAAACCAATTTCAAGAAAATAAGTAAATAAACAGCGAGCACAACAGAAACATTTATTCCACAAGGACAAACCGCTACTCAGCAATAAAAGACAATTGATCACTCAACAGACAATCGAACATCAATTAAATCGTTATTATGGAACCTATCCAGTGTCGTATTGAAAATGCCCTTTAGTGCGTAATACTGGTGTGGACAGATACGTCGGTACTTCTCTGACATTTTCAGACTGTTTCAGATAAACGTTTCATTTCATAACTTGAAATGTTAATGACTGCAGATACATAATTATAATATTAGGAACTATGTTACTGGATGAAATTAATAACAAGCTAGACAGGGAGAAAAACATGTTATATTATGAAAATGATAACGTGCAGAAATTTCAATTTATATTTAACTTTTATTGTGACCTTGCGACATACCTGCAGAAACATTTGCAGATGGTGCTGTCATATTGGGACAGTAACAGTAACCTAACCCTCGTATTCAAGAACAATACTTGTTTAAGTAATGCAGCGACGCAATGCGAAGAACGCACTTCATCAAGTATGCAGCTGTTTAACCTAAGTGTCGATTTTGACAAACTAACAGTAGTGGAATACATTAGGATATAAACTAGAACTGGGCTGGCTGAGAATAGAAAAAACAACACAGAATCAACATAGGTACATACAACAACTAATCCAAAATGTTCAACTTTAATCAGTAGCGAGCCACTATCGACTTACGATTCAAGATTAAAAAATAATAGTCCCTCGGCACGGCAACACGACAGCAGAAACTTAATTCAGCCTCATTTGAATCAATTTGACGCAATTGCAACGGAGGGTCGATTCGCTCGCTTCGACTAAACTGCAAGCGCCCTGAGCAATTACTTATTCTGTAATGGAAAATTCATTTAGTAACCTAGCCGTTTCTCTATGATCTACAACTACATATATCTTTTCCCAAAGCCTGTTTCTATGCAAAAGACCGATATGTGATACGAGAGCGAGGATACTACTCGTATTAGATTGGGCGCTATTCATCGACGACCTGATCGTTACTGCGTTTACGGAAACTAAACGCCTAACCAAATTAGGTGAGTATGTAGAATACAAAATTAGTAATGTATAGAATACAAAATTAGTTCAAACACGCGACCTACAAGACTATACCCCAAAACAATATTCGGTTACGGTTCAGTAATGAATTCCTCGTAGCCCCGAAACGAGAGTTATTGATGATTCTCTTACTGAACAGTATACACGGGTGGATATTTATTTTTTAAGCTTGTAATTAATATAGCCTATATTGACCAGTTGATTGATGGAAGCATTGAAATGGTGAAAGAATTTTTGAAATCGGACCAGTTGTTTTTGAGCCAATTCGTTACACACATCTTTCCTGTTTTTGATATAATAACTAAAGCCAAAAAAACACTTGTGTAATAAATTGGTTCAATTCACTTAAATATTTTGTTATCTATTATGCCTTACTGCCTTTTATGATTAAAATTTAGATCATTAATTAAACATTGCAAAGCGTATTAACATTTAACACGCTTTACGAAGTTGTTCATCATTAAGAATTAAAACATTAAGACGTTAAAGAGAAGTTAATGTACACAGAATTCGTTATTACGTCGTATTGTGAGCCTAATGAATCCAAGATTATAATAAATTGAAGCTGAAATTTTGGCGCAAAATCCGAGCTAATTACGGAACATCAGTAAAATCTGGGCGGCTTCTAGAACAGTCCCGAAATGGAAAGTTTCCGACGTTGTTACAACATAGATGTTTTCAGCATATAAATGCTGTATTATCTTAAAATTTTCTACGTAGGTACGACGTATGCGCCCACATGAAGTGAAACATAAAGGTTCGAATAAATAAATTCATATTTATATCAATTTCAAACTGCCATATATGTATGTATAAAGAAAACATAAAACAATAATATACACTGAAAACCTTGTCATTATTAATTAGAAATAATCAGATGCATTACTCAAAAGTTTTTTTTATGGAAAAAAGGGAACAAACGACCTGGCAGTGCCACCATCCCCTGCCGCCCATGGACACCTGTTACAAACTTCAGATATGATAAGTTTAAGGTTGTCTTACACATGGAGGTAATAACATTTGATTTTCTTGGGTATTACTTTGAATTATTACTGCCAGCTCGGATAAAGGTTCACTTCAAAAATATTACATAATGGAATAATTTAAAATAACGGTAATAGGAGCGCGTTCCCTTGAGAATTTTACGAGTAATGACAGGCTATTAGACTACAATGGAATTAATAAGATTAAGATTGATTCGGTCCATTTATTTAAGGTCATAGTTCACCAAGCTGGCCAAAACCTTGACTCGAAATCCTTCTGTTGTAATGTTAGTTTCGTATCCACTTCATCCAGTACTTTCAAGGTCAAATTTCTGTTTATAGTCAACATGATAATAAGAAACATAAAATTGCAACTTATACAAATATAACTTATAATTCCAATCACCTACGTTGATTTTTGAGTGGAAAAAACTATCGATATCATAAAAAAAATGTTAGTAGCAATGGAAATTGAACCTTATGCTACTAAGTTAAAGATTTTAAATCCAAAACTTGAATTCTTTCGTTGACTTTACTATAGTTGCAAGTAACGTACAACTAATTTGAAGTAAGCGTTCATAGCCACGGTTAAAACGCAGTCTCAAGTAGACTTACTAGACTTACACAACAATGTATTTACATATTAAACAGGTTATGTAAATCGCTTTCCTCTCATCCAATTGGATCTTAAAGATGTATGGTTTCCAAGATTTATTACTATGTTGGTGCTTACGACAAGAATTGACACATAACTGAAGTCATTGTTGATATCATTGGCTTCTAGGCGTATGTTATCCCTTTCTTAGAATTCATCCTTCGACAATGGAATACATTCTATTATTACAAGCTTTTGTTTAATTTATAAAGTCTAATGTTTGTCTGTAATCAATTCTTGTAAGTTAAATTCTACCCACTTCAAAATGAACTGTTGCTTCAGCTGAAACTTTATATAAGTTTATAAATCAGATGACAGTACAGTTAAATACAGTAGAAGCAGAGTCAAATGATGTAGAGGCAGGTCAGTAACAGGAACCCTTAAAAGAACGGAACCAGATCGAGGGTGAACTGGCTTGTGACGTTTATCCATACTTAAATGAGCACTTCACTGACTTATTAAAAGGACTCAAGTAATAATATCAAAAGCACTCTATCGAATAAGTCAATCAACATTGGCCATCCAGAAGATAACGATAAAGTAAACGACGCGGGTCTTTCCCCAAACACTAAACATAATTTGAAGTGGACTCGAGCACGTAACAGTCGCCGAAGGCCACGTTACCGAGAACATCCAAGTAAGCCGATATCCCTGGGTATCGGATCACTTGTACCGCAAACCATACCTACATACGTATCTTTGTGACTCGATACCAAACAACTAAAGATTACCTGCTCGGTTAATCCTACACGAACACAAACAACTACAACAAGCTAATGTTACAGGTACAGCCGAATACTTTTTATGAATGTTGCAAAAGTCTTTAGATTGTTTTGCACTAAAATTCGTACCTAAAACTTAGTATAACGTATCTGCAATTATTTTAAAGTAGCAACTTAATGAAGCAGGAAGAGTATTAAGTAGAAAACCATGATCTTTTCATATCACTCGCTTTCTGTTAGGTGCTCGTCCTCATGAGGTAAAGCTTCACTAAACAGTTCCTCAGCCAAGAAGAAAACAAACCTTGTTAACTGCTCGTCAACATTCCAACATAAACACGTTAGAGAATTGACTTAGTAATATTACGGGCGGCTGGGTCGCATCAGCTAAAATTAACCACATACAGGTTTACATATAGGTCACCGGGACAGGCAATTTCGCTTCAGTTGAGTTCGCTCCGACAATATCAATAACCATAAATCAGAGGCTTTTCGTCAGAGGTCACGGGACAGATAAAATCTTGAGCACTATGATCGTATCTACCCCTAACTTTTGATGAAAAAGTCTACAAACGAGCTGACGAATCGCTTGATCTCTGTAAGAGACATAATCGAGACCTTAAAATAGAAAGGCAGGAACTTTAATAAGAATCTTTTCTGTAACAAAATAGGGTGCAATTAAAATTAGTTGAAAAGCTACTTTAACCGAAATGTGAATGGTGGGTATATTTTAAAATAATTTCGTTATTTATCAGACGACTTCGAAGAAAGCCAATCTGAAAAACAATTAATCTCACTCAACAGGATACAGGAAAATAAGAGACAAATTGAAGAAATAGATCGCCTTAAGCGTAGCGTTCGCCCATCAATCATCCATTATTATTTTAATCTGAACACGACTGAGATTTTTATAAGAAACGCCTATTCATCATTTCTTCAACCTCGCGTTCGACGCTGACGCAGCAACGAATAAGTTAAAAGCTATGCATCCGCTGGTTTTGCGATGACGGCGTCAAGTGGAACTAAATTTTGTAGCGGATCACTTGACATTTTACACAATTCGGTATTCAACAACCCATCGACAATAACACCCACGCCTTTATTAAGTGTCGCCGTCGTGTCTCTGAGGCACGCTTATCAATTATGTAACTACTTTGCATCAGGTGAAAATTCCGCTTCGTCTCACTCTTGGTCATCTTTTATGCTCTTTAGAAAATAAAGGTTCATTAGGTACCTTAGAAATAAATAATTAAAGAAACGAGCAACTGTACTACGAGGTGATTGGTGAACTCTGCTGCCCATGTAAAATAATAGCTCATGTAATGTATGGAAATATGTACTGTGTACAGGTACGTTTAATTTAACCAAGAACCTTCTATCAATTCCTTCTATGTTCAGTAAGATACAAGTTAGAGAGAAGTCGAATTGGTATCAAAGATAGAAATAGCTTATTACATTTCAATTATTTCAACAACTTTTGATATTTTCCATTTTCATTTCAATAAATTATGACTCTCCAACATAAGTAGGACGCTCCACAAAGCACTGCACACCGATGATATCATTGAATGCCATTATGCAATTACTTCGCTCGTTTAATTTGCCTACCCGTAATGGTCGGGGAAAATTACCAGATGGTTCGTGAATGTTTTAACGTTGGTTCCCGTGCAAGGCTATGAAACGACGACCCAAATAAAGGTTTCCTTGCATTTCTATAGGTATGTTAATATTAGAAGTAATTTAATAAGATACATACTGCACTATATCTGATTATAGGACGGTTAAAATCTTAACATATTCATAATAATCTCCTTTCCACAAAATAAATATACACTTACAATCAGTAAATCCTCTCCCAACACCACAAACACTTGTTTTGCGTCTAAACATAATATCAGGGTCACTCTTAATTACACATTTAAATACAGTTGACGTTTTGCTATTACTTCCAATAAACTAAGTTACAAAACGCCCGAGCTAAGTAACAAGTGAGGCAAGAAAAATCCTCCTGTGCTCAAATAGAGGTAACTTAAATTTTTCCTGACAATAAAGACAACAAAGAAGCAACCCGAACAAAGCGACCCTGTAAATAATGAAGCAGGAGTACCAAAACCGCTTCAGACGAGACATTGTGCTGCGACAACAATAGCCGCTTCAGCATATTGCAACCAAAAGTCATTTACCGAACACTGCATCAGGTTAAAGGGATAATCATTGAGCAGGTCTCTCATCATAATTGAGAATCCCTCGAGCGTACCTTTCAAGCCAGTGCAAATCAGTGAATGGAATAGAGATAGACTATTATTATATAAACACTGACAAAGTAGCTGACTATCCACCTGATAAAAAAGAAAAAAAAGAACTGAATTTCAAGCCTCATCCGGACCACAATAAAACATCGCCTGACTCAAGCCAGAAGGTGATACCCACTATAATAGCTAAGCCTTCACGGAAATATAATAATACCCCTTCTATGACACTCAATAATGTCGGCATGGAAATAGAATCAGCAGTCCCAATACGAATCCAATAGCGGAAAATGTAAAATGTTGAAATCCGACAAGACACAAAACAATCTTATCTTCCAAGAAGCCAGATGTTCTTTGTACACCCCATACCCCGCTTACAGAGGTCTTTTATTATATGACATTTTATATTATTCTATCTTTGGTGTTACTGATATCGGCGATGGCATATTGATAAAGAGCCTCTGCTGTTTGTCTACTGCCTGTTACATTGCACTTATAAAAAAAAAGATTTGCTGGCTTAGTTCCGTTTAGACGACATTTACTTTTACTGATCCAATTAAACTTGAACTAATCTCAACTAATCTCAGAGGCTGCTGACTCGTTTCAATGAGGTTTTTATTTATTTATCTGGGGTTATATTTAGTGCTTGTTATATGATAATAATTTCACAAGTAAACAATCTGAATTTTTTTCCACTAAGTCAAGAAGGCATAGGATACCCGAAACGAAGCCGAAGGGGTAACTAATATACGGTAAATGATACATCAACGTCAATGCACATTCGTGAACTCTAGCAGATGATGTCATTGAATCATACAAATATTACAGACGGGTACTTAGACCAATAAAAAACGACAGGCTATTAACTTGGCCTTTTATCTTTACGATCTGCCAAGCTAGTAAGAATTAATGAGGAACTTTCTGGACCGGCGAAAGAGGTTTTTACAACATCAACAAAAGTGGAATATTTAATACTCGTTCAGCGTTCAAAGGAAAGGTTTAACCTAGTTTACGAGTACTCTAACGAGGCCCGTATTTAATAGAAAATACGTGTTTGGATTTACCGGAATGTGAAAATTGCGATAGGGCGCATTTATAACATTGAACAATCGGACTTCTCCGCTTGTGGTCCATTAGCAGATGAAAATCTTTACAATGCACTCAAACCTTCATGGGTTTCGCGTTATCGTCATTAAACCGCATAAAATAAATTTTCTTTTTTAATTATGATTTTACCATATTTTTAGCACAGTTATAGAGTATGACTGAAATTAGAATGAATATACAAAGAAATGCTCTTCACATAGACACGCAAAGATAAAGTCTTCTCCCAAAGCTCCAATACACTTTGATGGCCTAACTCAAGTTATTGAGAACTATTCCAATAACTTTAATCGACTTTATTTAATCGACTTTTTGATAATAGTATGATAGGGTTATGACTGCCTGGTACCTCTTCATATTAAGCAGTAGTGTCAGCAACTACGACCCAATTATGACTTGTCTACAGTTCCATACATTTAATAAACATTGCACACACAAAATACACAGCCGCACCAATCCCTGTATTGCTGTAATAGACACAACACACAATAACACGTTACGAATAGCGAAAACCCGAGAACAATCATATCTGTGACATAAATGTCTTCAACAAGCACCCTTTACTGACAGGCAGGGTCGTCTAAACATTTTGATAATGTTAATACCGTACCCTTCACGAACCCTGAAGTTCGTATGAGTTATAAAACATTAATTAATTGAATTAATTTTAACGAGGCAAAGTCCAGCCTTCGTGGTGATGAACGACTGAGTAATGAATTAAAGTAATAAAAGTCTCTTTAGTTTGAATAGGTAATCCATTATTCTCCGAGTTAATTTCAGGGTTTAAAAGCTAAACTTTTTATATCGTATTTAATGTCTAGGCGTCTGGAGAACTTGATTAACAGATTAAATCCTTAAGAACCGGTGAAGGACCGGGAGGTTTGCGTTTACGTAAAACCTCAGATTCTAGCATCAGTTAGGAAATGTAAGCATTATAATTGTGATTATAGAGTGCAATCTGCAATGATACCCAGAGATTGTAACAAATACATATCCTCATACTAGTGGCTGGTTAAATGATTGTTTCTGGTCACAGATCACCCCCAATAGATACCGCATTGAAGGCGACATGTTTTCACCGCACATATGTGCGTTGGCACTTATAGA